>JAPYXV010000666.1:0-14921 GCA_028533065.1 Trachops cirrhosus | reverse complement strand
TTGGAAAGGGGAGGGAGGAGGGGAGGAATGGGTGGGCTGGAATGGGAATAAAGGATAGAAATTACTGAATAAATTAAAATTAAAAAAATTTAAAAAAAAGAAGGCAGGTAGGTGTTTGAGGAACTGAAAGGAGTTTGGAATGTGGGAGTCCAGAAAGAAAGCAGAAATGTGATGGGGATGAGATTATATACATGATCTGAAATGACTTGTGTGCTCATTTTTTCAAGGTATGACCCATGTTCTGAAGCCAATAGGAAGCTGGAGAGTATCTGACTGACAATTGTATTTCAAAATGAACACTCTGCTTCATATTGTTTGGAGAATGAATTATTTGGGGACAAGATTAGATTTAAAATGATTATTTAGGAGGACAATGCAATATTCCAGATGAAAAGGATATCAGTGCTAGAGAGATAAAGAGGGAAGATACCTGACGTACACTTCTGAGGTAAAGTGACAGGACATGGTGAAGGATGATCATAAAGTAGCCTCAGAAAGAAACCTAGAAAACTTCTACGTTTCTAATTTGTTTAAAAAGATGGACAGAGATGTACTGAAGAAAGATTGCACTGTCCACAAAAGAGAAAGTCATGATTTCAACTGGGGACATGTTGAGTTTGAATTACATTTGTTCTAATAAAGCAAGATTATTAAGTATACAAATGATATCTAAATGATGAAATTGAAGTAGTGGTCAGATGAAGAGATTTTTTTAAAGTGAGGTTCACAGATATACATAACAATGAAGTTCTGTGCATTAATACTATAACTTGGTGAATAGAAACCATGGAAGTTTGGATTTTTGTGGAGGACCAAGATGGACATTGTTGCTTAATTCTAGTCATCTTAATTCTGTTTGTTTAAGCTGAAATGTAATCCACTTCCAACCCTGACATTCTAGTTCAATGGAAGAAAAATGTAACAGCCAAATGACAAAGCATCAATCAGAGGACTGAAGGACCAAGTAAGCCCCTGTAGAGAAAACTCAGCTGAAAACTGGACAATGGAGGAAGAGAGAAAAGGATCCTAGAGAAGGAACTTCCTTATATCCCTCTGAGTTAAATTAGATGTGGACTGATAGGAGGAAAGAAAATTTGAAGAATGCTGTTTATACCATCTTTAAGTCAAAGAGGAAGGGGAGGACATTTTGATCACTTAATAAGACCCATGGAGTGTACTTTATTTTTTTTAAACTTAAAAAATAAGCTTTTGGTGTACCAATTTACAGGAAAAATGATCTGAAATTAAGCATGTAACTTTAAGCATGTACCCAAGCATATTATAGTGCTGAATTTCAATGAAAGCACATTATAGAATTAAATCAATTAGCAGGACAGCATGCCAACTAAGCCGTTAATTGCATGTCAAAGCAAAAAATACCTGGCAAAGGCAATATTGGCCTTGGAATTAACTCACTCAGGAAACAAATATGAAGAACTGTAGTGATTTTTGACTCTAGAACTTTGATTGGGTAGGTCATATTATGGGGAGGTAATTAAGATGAGATGAGGTTATGAGAGTAGGGTCTGGTCTAACAAGATTAGCATCCTAATAATAAAAGACATCATATATCTATCTATATCTATCTATATCTATATCTATACATCACCCATACCTGTACCTATATCTATATCATATATATATCATCTAGCTATATCTATATCTACAGCTATATCTACATTTTATTAATATCCAGATCTTTATCTGTATCTGTATCTTTGATCTCTACTCTGTATCTCTCCCTCACGTGAGGATGCAGTGAGAAGGTGGCCAAATACAAAGTTCTGATCAGACCACACTGGCGCCCTGATCTGAGAATTCCAGTGTCCAGAACAGTCATGAATTTCTGTTGTTTAAGCTGCCCAGTCTATGGTATTTGGTCTTGGCAGTCCAAGATGACTAATCTAACACCTTTGCAAAGGAGACTAGACACAAGTTTCAAAGAGTTCTTTCCCAAATGAGTCACACAGTATGTGTTTAATTCTAGCAGTGAGCTGAGATAACATGAATAAAATGTCTACCAGAGAAATTCATTATACTCTTAGTACCCAGGGTTATAAGTGGGATCTAGTCATGTAGGCACCCTGTGTCTGGCATATTTCAAAATTCCAGACTCCTAGACAGAAAGCAGGTGTTCAGCATAAGACATACTGTTTGTACAAGCAGCCTAGGCACAGTGAGCCATGCTTATTAGTTTGGAAAATGATGAGCATCCTCCCTAAATCTCAGATGCCCACCAAGGGCATTTCCAGCAATAGCGGACTCAGGCTTGCTGTGTGAACACTTTTCTGGATATAATCCAACCTGGACTGTACCAGGTACAGAAATCTAAGGAATTCTACAAGGGAAAAGAGTCAGTATTGAAAGAAACATTTGAATAGTGCACTGAATATATGAAAAAAAATACAAAATTAAATTTCTGAGGGCTTGAGAAACACTGACAGTTGTGTAAGCTTCCTGGCCTTGAGGTAGTGCCCAGGGTGAAAGCCAAGTTTGCAACACTACCTGTACTTGACTGACTGCTGACAGTCCATGAGGAGTTTGGCAGCAGAGAAATTGCCAAGGAAACATATGTAGAGTGTGAGACCATCTGGCATAAGATTTTGAAGAGAATTTTAGTTTTGTAATAATATGAAAATATTATTTGCAAAAAGCACTGCAGAAGGAGACCCTGAGGAATGAGATTCAGAAAGTCAGGCAGTGATCAAGTACCTGTAGGTGGGACTCACTTTGTACAAACTTAGGTTATTTTAGCCTCAGCCCCTGACTTTCAAAGACCCCAAGAGCTTCCCTCTAACCAAAGTCTCTCTTAGTGTTAGAATTAATTGCCTTCTTTGACATTTTTTTTCCTTTTGGACTGTTCCTGACAGGATTTAGAATTCATGGTTTTCTTAACCTCATAAAAGTAGTTAGGAAAAGTCACTTTTAATTTCTTTTCCTGTTTATCAGAAGATTTGTGCAGGATTGGGGTTATTTCTTTTTTAAATAGTTGGAAGCATTCACTATTAAACCCATCTGCTTCCAGAGTTTTCTTTTGGGAACTTTTTAAAAATAACAAACAATTTTTTTAACAGATGCCTCACTACTGAGATTTTATACGTAATCACATAACTTTGGTGAATTGTATTTGAGAAGGCACTTGTTCATTTTAAGTAAATGATCGAATTCCTTTACTCAGTTGTTCACAATATTCTTTTATTATTTATAGTATAGATCTGTGCTTATGCCCACTTTACCATTTTTATTTTTATATTCTTTTTTCTCTCTTTTTTTGCCTTGATCAATCTTGTTGAAGATTTATCAAACTGATTAATATTTTATTTTTTCAAAACTTCAACTATTTGCTCTGTTATTTTCTCCTTTCTGCTTTAATTTTAAAAATTGTAATCAATACGGTTTTTGTCTATATGATTCTTTTCTTTTTCCCCATTCCGTTTCTTCTTGACATAGGAAGTTAAATTGTTGCTTTCCCCTTCCTTCTTTCTCATCCATGCATTTACGGCTATATATTTCCATTTAATCATTGTTTTAATTGTATTTGACAAGTTTTTGTCCACCATTTTTATTCTAATTCAGTTCAACAACTTTCTAATTTTTTATGATGATTTCTATTGGATCCAAGAGATGTTTAGAAATGTATTATTTACTTTTCTGACAGTACAACATATTCTTATGGTAGTCTCATTGTTGATTTCCATCTTAATCCCATAATTAGGGAATATACATTAATTATTTAAAGTATTTTACAATTTCCAATTATTGCAATATTTTAAATTTTGCTGAGGCTTTGTTATGGCTTACCGCACGTTGATTTTGATGAACATACGCTCTGAAAAGCAGTAAATGCTGTAACTGGCTTCAGCATTCTACATGTCAACAAGCACAGGGTCCGGCACAAATGACACCCCTTTTTTGTTACAAAATCACAAGCATGTAATTTGGTAACATAATACCACGCTCAAGCACACCATATGACATTTTAGGTGAACTATTCCAATTAAAACAAAATTATTACACTCTTATTATTAGCCTGCCAACCACACTCGCGTGGGCTTTACTTCTGCCAGACCCTGCATGTTGATTACAATCTTCAGATCTTTTTTATCCCTTCTTATTTTTAAGTAATTTTCTTTAAACTATGAAGAGACACCTCAGATAATCAAAGTCAAAGTTCTTTCAGGTGGGAGCTACTAATTTGCATTCAGTTTTGAGACGATTCAGCTGAGAGATCAATGTCTTAGCCATTGAGATAATCCTTAAATGGATGACAGTAATCCACATATGTCACACATTTATACTAAGTGCACATCTTGGGAAGCTCTGCAGAATAACCCATTAAAATTGATTTTTAGCAGGAAAGTTTTTTAGTATGTGCAATCAAGGGTTAGCATGCTTTTTCACTGTTAATTATTTTTTAAATCTAACATAATAGCGTTTCACAAAAATATATGCTTAAAATGGAAAAGGAGCATAATAGTTTTATATTTATCTTTAGATTTTAACATTTTCAAAAAAACAATTTCAAATAATCTTTGCTAGTTATCCTAAGAATCACAGAATGATCCCCTTATTTTGAATTATTTCCTCACCAAATATTCTCAGATTATGTTTGGGAGTAACTCCTCACTGAAGAGAGAGAGATCGAGAGATAGAAAGAGAGAACAAAACAAAGAGCAAAAAGTAAAGAAATAGCAAACTGGGAAGCCTAAGGGCAAAATTTGACATTTGTTATTTGATCTATAGAATTTTTTAATTACTCAATGTTTTAAAGTTGAGAGATGCTATATGAACGTAAATGCTCATTTTTTCCTGTATTAGAAAATTGGCAAACCCGGTGCCATAATGTTCTCAGAACTCCACAGCCTCCAGTGTTGGAACAAGCACCCGAATCTACAAGCTTCACCCTCTTAAGTTTCCTGCCTGGCAAAGACAAAGAAATATTTGTAAGCTCTGCTATAAATAAGTTCTATGATCTTAAGCCTCCAGTTAGTCACTATCTATTCTGTGTCCTGTCAAATGGAGTGTGTTTGGGTGCCGATCATATATTTCATGTCAATCTATGGTACTGGATGTAGCATAGAGTAGGAAATAATATGTAAAGAAATATGCATCTAATTTGTAAAATCATACACTTGGTGATCATTTTAATAAAATCTGCTAGGGATTTTAATGAGGTTACAATTAAATATGAGAGTTTTCAATGATTAAAAAAGATTTAATATAGATGAATGACAAAATCCTATCCTGGTGACACGGCATCAGAAATAAGAGTGGAAACAGGAAACAAAAAAGGGGCAAGAGGAAGGGCCTGGGACATAGTTTGGCCCTGGAAGGAATGTCCCACCTTCTCCAAGCTCTAGATATTTGATGCAGAGCAGCAAGAGAGAATTTCCCATTACAAGCAGCAGGTATATGTATTATGTAGGTTGCCAGGGATGTTCAGGGATTTGAGTGTTCGAAATTTAGGGTCTGTACCTCATAACACTAGTTAATGTCAAAAGGACTTAATGGAAGTTTCTAAAATAACTGTTGTTTTAAAAGTGCAACTTCTTCTGAAATCAGTATATTAGTTTAGAGTAAACCAGAACAAAGCCGACTTGATCATAAGCCTCTGAGTCATGTGGAATCAAAATTATATCATAATTCTGCCTAGAAATATTGTTAGTCCAACTGTCTAAAATAAGGATTCATCTTCTCAGAGGGTGCTAAGCTGTACAGCAGCTGTAGCAGATTAAAAAGTTAGTGACATTACTTTGCAAGGTGGAAGCTTTTGATTCTTGGATCCATGGATGCATAAAGGACAACAGAATTTGGCTGTACTTTTGCACTAAAAGAAAATCAGTTGCCCGATTTTTTTAAGTCCATGCAGATTCTGGGATGTGCTTTGACTGAACAAAACCGAGTAGCGATATTTTAAATACCAGCAGCTCTTTATTCCATTTAAAAAATGAATGAGACCAAGTCATGCTTTAAATGTAAGAAAGAGGGAGCTTAATGGAAAAAGTATTTTTTAAAAAGTGAAGGTATGTAGACAGAAAGCCGAAACACGGAAGAAGGTTCTCTCTTTGAACCTTATGGCTAAAGAATAATTTGTTTTCTAATACAATGCAATTAAACTTAGCTGTCAGAAAAGAAAACAATAAATAATGACTGATACAATGGCATTTGAACAACACCCAAGTAATCTTTGAATAATAGCACTGATATAGCTTAAAAATTCACTATAGTTTCTTTCACCTTAATTTCATATGATTCAGCAACACATCTAGATAAGAAAACTTTTTATAACCCACCAGGACTGTATTTGCTCATCCAGAGATTCCCTGGGTATATATATATATATATATATACACACACGCGCACACACACACATACACTACACTTATATGTAATACACAGATTATATTAAGAAAATCCTTAATGTCTTCCCTATATATATTTCTTCTATTAAATTTCTATGTAAAATGTATATAAATGCCTTACATTAAAAATACACAGATGGCCTTGAAACTTCAGTGTATAATTGGAATTTCCCACTTCCCATACAAAAAAAGAAGCAGTTCTGGTTGAGGACAGAGATGTCTAGCTTTCCATGACCCACTTTATAGCTTTGTTTCTAGCCCATTAAAATCAGTATCGGCAGAAGTTTAAAACTACTACCAAATATAGACAAGTGATATACTTTTAAGTGTTTAAGGGAAGCCATCAACCATTCTTTACTGGCATTTTCAAACACTTTCTTATTCTGGGACAACCGTTCTTTAGGTCTTTCTTATTTTTTAATTTATACTTTAAATAAATAACAAAAGAAATGATAAAACATTTTAATAGAGATTTCAGTGTGACTCCGAAACGAATAATGAGTCGGTTGTGATATTTAAAACATTTAATAGTGGATACAGCAGAGACCATGGTTACTCAGAGTCCTCGTTGGTTGATTCCCTGGAGTAGGGTTCTGGAGGCGCCCTGATGTGCCAGCAATGAGAGAGACTTCCTCTCAGCCTCTCAGGTGGTTCAAAAGTCCATCACACCAGGGTTGGAGCAGAATCATCAGTCCAAACAGATGGTACCTAACCTCACCCCTCCTGTCTGTCTGCCTCTTTCTCTCTTGCAGAAACAATAAAATAAAATGGAACGGTAGCTATAATGGCCTTATCCAGCATATTTCACATGTTCACATCTGTACTGGTAGACCAGGATGGATATAAGTTCTGCATGTGTTGTCCTGTGTGTTAGGAGGGAGAGAAAATTGGGAGTCTTTTTTCTTTGCACTAGTTCCCAGAATCCTTTGTATGAATAGACTCCCTCCTCTGTCTATAGTAAATTGAATAATGCTATTTTATTCAATGTCTTATAGGTTTATTTCCTAAAGAATAGGAGATATTCCTTTCTCTCTGCCTTGCATTAAATTAATTAAATGGTTCTTTTATATGACAGTGTCAAAGAAATAATTTTTTTAAATCCCAAGACAGATATATTCATAAGGAGTTTTAAGCAAGGTTCTTTTAATTTTCCACTTGGGATAATACTGAATAATGATTAGATATTATCTATGTTGGTTTCTTAATAATCTCTTGATAATTTCTTTTTTCTTTTTTTTTAGATAAGAACTGGAATATCTATACTCAAGTATGTCTCAGAATGTCATGTACTGTGAAGTGTTTGATTTTATCCATTTTGCAAAATACCAAGTTAGCCTGCTACTGTTACAGGGATCCTTGCAGAAGATATGACTCTCCTGAGTGAGACACAAGGACTTACTACTTTACTACTTTACTTTACTACTTTACTTTACTACTCACAACATTTCCAATAGCCAGAATATCAGCATTTTCTCGAGTAAGTTACTCAAGTTTCAATTCCCACATGGCAAGGCAAAGACGATCAGATGGAGCTTGCACATGAGTGAGTTAGTAGTAGAGAAACCCTAAATTTAGGAGACCTAAGCTCTTCTGAGTACTAAGTATAAGTACCCTTTGCTCCAGACATAAACAGTATTTTACTGTACTAGGAAGTTAACAAATACGCCCTTCGTGCTGAATGGAGGTATTATTTCTATCTCCCAAGGTCTTCACTATGCAAACACTATTGAGAGGAGTCTAGACCAAGATACACAGAAATAAAAGAGATTCATAGAACATCACCTTCCAACAAAATCTGTCCATCATTTTTGACAATCTTGACTCCAGGGAAATTCCCCCATATACACTTCTTCCAGCTGATTAACTGCATAGTCAGTGACGGGAACCAAATCTGTAAATTTGTCTTTAGCTTTTAACCTAGGCTATATCAGCATGGCTCCAAGTGGAAGAATGAGGCCTGACTGCAGCCTTCAGACAGACTCTAGCATCTTGGAATCAACCAGCCAAAAAACTCCCTTAATTGTCAGGGTCTACCTTAGAAAACCATGTACCATTCTTTTCAGGTTTCTGAATTCACTGTTCCATGTGGCCCAAGGCATTAAGTAAGTACCACAGAATATATTGCTAATTGCATGTATTCCATCTCTGCATGATAGAAGGAATTCTAGGCATTTTTAAATCCAAAGCATGCCAAGGAATTGAGAATGACCTGAAAGTCTTTAAAGGTCAGAGTAGTGTTTATTTAAACACCTGAAGTTTTCTTACGACCATCTCTTATGAGAAATTCACCATATTTTGGAAAGGAGGCAGGTAATATATGGCTTCCACTTGAAAAAATATAATCAAAGACTTTCCAGTTTAGTTTTAAAAACATTTTATTTGTCCTTGCTTTTGATGGGCCTGGTAAAGATTATTAAGTTAAGTCTATATTGTCTTCTATAGTACAGTCAAGTGGCGTTCCTTTACACACAGAATGAAAAAGTGATAATTATTGAAATGGGCACAGGGGTTAATGTACAATTGTGTTTAACTTGGAGGATGCAGGATCAAGACCCATTTTCTGCATTTTTCCATAGACTCATCCACTAGGTTATGGGGAATAGTGATCAAATTGGGGACAGGAGTGTCCAGTGAATGAAGCTGATATAGCAGTCCGTTAAACTGAAGATTCTGGCAACAGTTTAGGACAGCTTCACCACAGTGTTTTTTCCTGAAGAAGCCTCAAAGGGCATTTCTTAAAAACAAAGATCACCAACATCCCTCACTTTCCCACACCTTTTAGGATCTGATACACATGTCACCTACTCCGACAGGTACCTGGGTCGTTGCTTGTCCTCTACCACAGCAAAATCAGTGTGCATCATTTTAGAAAATGTAACTTTACCCATCATCTAATCATTTCCTTCTTGCATTCAGATTCTTTGTTTGTAAAGGTCAGGTGCTTGAAGAGCAAGGACAATTTTACACTATTTAGGAATGTCTATTGTGTTCCCTACTTTGGTTCCCTACTATGCCCCATGGTAATATATACAATCAAGTGGTCATTGTTCTTTATGATATAAGACTACACCAATTCGACAAAAGAATTCAAGTAACTGAACTGGAATTAAATCTGAATTCCCTAGGCTCACTCTTGTCCAGGTTGTCACCCAGAGTTTATACCAATCAGGATGACCTGGTGTTGCCTTTAGGAAAAAAGAATAAGGGAATAAGGCATCATACGGGAAATGGTGAGGGTGAAATCTGAAATGGGTGTCCCATAAGTCCCAACTTGAACATCTTTATAATTACTCAGGAAGCTACTGAAAGATTAACCTTTTCTGATTACAGTCACTTGCAGCAACAAAACTTCCTTGCTAAGATGTGTAAACAAAGAAGAGATAAAGGTGGTAGTCAGAAAAGTTTTTAAATCAATTACTTTCTCTTTTTTGTTATTATTTGGTTACAGTTGTCCAATTTCCCACACCCCCATTGCTCTGCCCTGCCCCATCCACCCCCCTCCATTTTCATGGTCTATCCCCACGCCATTGTCTTTGTCCTTGGGCCCTTTAACCTGTTCCTTGATTTGATCCTTCCCATTCATTCTTTCTTTCTAATGATCAAAATTCCAAGATGCCTGTGGATGGTAAGGAGTATGAAGTGTCCATTTAATATTTTGAAAGGCATTGTTTGCAAGCCAGTTCTGTGGCAAAAAACTCACCATTGTCAGATTTCAGATTTTCCAGAAATTTAAAAACATGACAAGTATTTGGTTCAAGGGCCGCAGTGGTGTAGCTGGAGTCAGCAGACTGGACTAGAGCAGCAAATCTCTAGCTTAAAAATGTGTCAGCTGTGATGAGGTGTGACATTCCTAAGCTCCTGTGGTCTTCTACACTATGTGAGCATGAGCCTTGTAAGTTCAAAGGCAAATGTAAGCTGGCAGTTAGTACATAAGGGATTCCTATGCACTTGACTTCTCTCATTCCAATTCATAACATCAGCCTTCATCATGTTCCTAATGTATGTATTTGTTTTCTAGAGCTGCCATAACAAAATATCACAGATGGAGTGACTTAGAACAGAAATTTATTTTCTTATGGTTCTGAAATCTAGAAGTCCAAGATCAAGGTGCAGGCAGGTTTGATTTCTTTTGAGGTCTGTCTCCTTGGTTTGACATGGCTGCCCTCTTGCTGATTCTTTATATTGTTGTTCCTCTTTGCACATGCTCCTCTGGTGTCTCCTGTGTTTCCAATGTTTTTCTTCTTATATGAACTTCAGGCAGATTAGATTAGGGTGCACCCATATGACTTCATTTACCTTAATGGATTATCTTTTTAAAGTCTCTAACTGCAAAAATAGTCATACTCTTGGGTATTTGAGCTTTGGTCTTCAACTTATAAATTGCTCCCCTAACAACTTGTTTCCTTAAATATTAGTGTTGTGAAATGTCTATCTCATTAAGGTTACTCTCTCTCAGATATATTATGTGGTAGGAAAACTTCCATTACTTCCTTAGAATGGGCTCAGAGAGAGGAAAATTCTAGAAGCCAAACTCCGCAAAGGACAAAAAGACATCATCTCTTTTGCCCATCTTCTCACCATCGCTCAGATGAACATGCTAGGGACTGGGTCATCTGTTAAGCACAAAAGATGGGTTTATATTCCAGTGAAGGGGCCTTCTTAAGATATACAATCTGATCCATGGAGAAACACCCGCCCAACTTACTGATCTGGGTTCTATGTGGTCCAGAATTGCTTCTAGTTATTTTTAAGGGTTGTCTGAAAATTGGGGTGCTTAGGAAGCTGAATCCCTCTAAGTTTTGCAGGAAGTAAATTTTATTGTAACTGTTTCCATTAGAAGAGTAGTAGCCATGGCCCTATAAAGGCAAAGACAATACTTTTAAAAAAGTTAAACATAAAGTTATAAAAGTAGTTTGCAACATTTTATTACAGAGATTTATCACTGGATGATGCTCCACAGTCAGGTACACACACTGAAGTTGATAGCTATCAAATTGAGACATTGAGAACAATCAATGTCCCATGAGGGAAATAGCCAACATACTCAAAATATCCAAATCAATAAAGTTATTGGTTAAAATGAAAAATGTGTCTTTTATTTTACAGAAAAAACTTTTTGGCCAACTTAATATAACAGCCACTCCAGACTCACAGTTTATTACTTAACTCATACACTGAAAGGAAGAAATAGCCAATGGTGTGAGCTCCTTTCTCCTTGATCCCACACAAAAAAGGATGGCATTGTAACAAAGTACCAGGGGCTGCAGTGTAAGTTGTAGGAAACTGCTGAGAATCAATTCTCAACTGCAGCTCATTGGTTTTATAGTCTGTAAGTACACCTGGAAGGAGAATGAGGGCGCACCTTTTCTGAACCTTGGAGACAGTGTGAGACTGTCTCATGATAGTCTCCCGGGGGGGAAATGGATGCCCGAGAGATGGCTATAAGGTAGTGTCTCGCAAGCCTAGCCATCGTCTCAGCAGAGGGGATCACAAGGCAGTCTGCCAAGACTCAGATAACAGTGCTTCAAGCCTTTGCCCCATGGCCTGTGTAAAAACATGTAAGGTCACTAAGGCACTGTATTTGTGCCATTCTCTTCCAGATCTCCCCGGCTCACGGTACGTGAAGACCAAGGTAAAGATTCAGGGTCATTTCCAGAAGATCTTATTCCTTCTATCAGTTAGATAGTTCTTTGTGGTAACATCACTGAATTTTATGCAAGGGAAATGATTTCTGGATATTGTTCAACTGCAAGGTGAAATTTGTATATTCTGCAGCCATAATTCAATCCTAGAGTAGCAAACTTACTCACTTTAAAAAAAATCAAGTTGAACGTTGAAGCAAAGATGCATTAATGGGGATTGCTTATTATTTCTGGCTTTGATTTTACTGACCTTAATATTACTGGCAGGAATTCAGTCACATCCTGGGTGGTTGCTAGGTTTCATTGTAAAAAACAAACCTTAGCAGAAAACATCGCAGTTCCTTTTAAAAGTCCTTTTGCAGTTAAATGCACTTAAATTATTCAATTTGGCAGATAGTTGGAGCCATCTAGCTCATTAATGGAAGTGTCTATGGGTTGGTTTCCCTCTTTCATGTAAATTACGGCCCATTGTAATGATAGGTTAGGTCAGTGGGGGTGTCTGGAGGCCAGAAACTGGGAAAAAATCAGAGTGTTTTAGAAATAGAGTGGCCCTGTTCTCCATTTCATTCTAACATGAAAAACCACGAGGCTGGTGCAATTATGCTGAAGTTATAATAGACTCATTCAAAAAAATTTTTTTTAGTTGCGGTATATTATCCAATTTTTTAAAATGTGAGAAACTTAATCTTATTCCCTGCCATAACACTATGTGATTTTTAAAGAATATATAGTTATACAGATAAATTAATGTCCTTAGTCAAATAATTGTACAATTTTAGTTCATCACCTTGGCAAGTTAAGAAAAAAAAATACATTGCATCATAATACCTTTCACTGAAACATTACAGAAATAAACAATTTTAATAAGCTATAGTGCTCAAGAGACATGAAAATAGAGTACAAGATTCAGTTTGGGAATACACAATGAGGATTAGTCACATTGCTTATTCAATATCATACCCCATAGCATCCAAATGTGTACTATATTTGGTATTAGTAGCTCACAGTAGAAAAGGAAGAGAATAATTAAATGGTAGGAAGAGGTCTGTATGGTCATTTAATACAGCAGTTTCTAACATAGGGAGCAAAAACCTGAAGGATATTTATAATATGGGTCAATAAATTATGAGGAGAAGGTACTGACTATGTAGTTGATTCATATGTGTTCTCTCTCTTCCATTTTAATTATATTTTGATCTTTTATGTATATGTATTAATTATAGTATATGAGAATGATTATCATATATTCACACATGAAAATATTTTACAAAAAATATAAGCATTAACTATATGTGATTAATTGTAGTTGTTCATGAAGTAAAGAAAACAAATAAGGTTTGGAACAAGAGGGATAATAACTCCTTTTAGGCAAATTATTAAGTTATTCTTTATTTTGTGCTTGAGGTAAAAAAGACAAAAATATCACACTACTTATAATACTGGTGATTTAACATGCAAAAATATTTCAATGACACAGGATATTTTTTAGCCAACAAGCTCAAAAACCTCTTGTTTAAGAAAAATAGAACTCAATGACTTCACAAAAAAGTAATATTTCAAAATGTCATGTATTTGTTTCTTATTATTACTATAATAAATGACCACAAATTGAGTGGCTTAGAATAACACTTACCTATTCAGGAGGTTAGAAGTCTAAAATGGATTGTCAAGCCTGTATTCTCTGAGACTCTAGGGCAGATTTCCCTCCTTGATCTTTTCCAGCTTCCAGAGGTCACCTTCTTCCTTTGACTCCCAGCTCTCTTCCTCCATCTTCTTAGATAGAACGTAGCATCTTCAAATCTCCTTCTCTTTCCCTCTGCTTCAGCAATACGTACATTGCCTACTGTCTGACAGGAACTCTACGTGTCTCTCCTGTATGGATCACTGAAATTACAGTGGGTACACCTGCATAACCCCAGGTAATCTACCATCTCAAAATCCTTGACTCTGTCACATCTACAAAGGCTCCTTTCTATGTAATAGTTAACAGATTCTGGAGGTTACAACATGGACACCTCAGGAATGCATTCTTTTACCACACACATAAAACAAAATCTTCCTAATGAAAAACGTTTTACTTAATATTGATACCCATTCACAACATCTTTACTTTCCTCTTTCTATTAATTCCTTGAAAAAGAAAGAGGAGGAGGAGGGGGAAGAGAAGAGGACATTGTGTATGAGGTCAGGCAGGGCCTCAGTTTACCACAGATATAAATAAAACTGGAAACATAAAATACTACCCAACCAGATTTATTTAACTAGGGTTCAAAAAAGTAAGTCTAGATAAACCATTTTATCATTATTATCCCTATCTTAAATTATTAATCTTGAATAATCTCTTTTCTTTTGTCTAGGATATATATTCAGGTAACATTTCAAAGTGTCTATAACTTCTGTACACTTATACATAAGAATACTTTTGCTGACTTCACATAACAAAGACAAAATTAGTAGTTATGAAACTACTGAAGGAGCAGGTCATTTCTATCTTAATTCTGAACGCATTACTCCATTATATTATGAAATTATGAACAATCTAATTTTCCTGCTATAAAGATCATTTTTTTTCACTTTTTTTACTTTCCTTTGCCTTAATAAACTCTGCAGATGAGCCAGAAACTTTCAGGATGACCTCACAGAGATTAGCACATTTAATCCTTGAGACAACCTGAGGTATGTATTATAATCATTAGCCATTTTAAATGTAAGAAAAATGAGCTATAACATTCTTACATAATGTCATTTGACACATAAGTGCATTGTCAGTCAAAATGGCTAATTATGTTGCAGCAACAAATAACTCGAGAAACCCATAAAAAGTTGCTTCTTTACAAAAGTAATGTGCAGTCAGGCAACTTTCCAAGGCAGCTGTGTTCCGTGTTGGTTCAGAGTTCAGCTGTTTTGATATGATGGC
>JAPYXV010000665.1:0-14922 GCA_028533065.1 Trachops cirrhosus | reverse complement strand
CAGCAAAGCTTTCATTTAGAATGGAAGGGCAGATAAAGTGCTTCTCAGATAAGGTCAAGTTAAAGGAGTTCATCATCAGCAACCCTTAATTTTATGAAATGTTAAAGGGACTTACCTAAGAAAAAGAAGATAAAAAAACATGTATAGTAAAATGACAGCAAACTCATAATTATTAACAACCACACCTAAAACAAAAACAAGAAGAAACTAAGCAAACAACTACAACAGGGACAGAACCACAGAAATGGAGATTACATGGAGGTTTAGCAACAGGGGAGTGGGAGGAGAGAGGGGGAAAAGGTATGAAGAATAAGTAGCAATGAAGGTAGATGGAAAATAGACAGAGGGAGGGCAAGAATAGTAGGGGAAATGTAGAAGCTAAAGAACTTATGACACATAGACATGAACTAAAGGGGGGAATGTGGGTGGGAGAGGGTGTTCAGGGTGGAGGGGAATGAAGGGGGGGTAATGGGGCAACTGTAATAGCATAATCAATAAAATACATTAAAAGAGGAAAAAAAAGAAAAAATAATAATTGAATGTATCTAATAGGATTTTGAGGATTAAAAGTTATATATATGACAACACAGTGAAAGGCTTACTAAATGTTTGCTGTCATGATTACCACTTTATTATTAAATTTTTGCTTATGATATTAAATATTTGTATCCCTAAACAAATTATTATTATTAAACACCTCAAGAGAATTATGAGCAAAGAGTTTAAAATGCAATTGAAACCAGAAGAATATAAATGGTAAGTAAATGAAATTGTACCTGTTCAACAGCCATCAAAGCAGTCATATTAAAACAACAGTGTATTTAAATGATAGTATATGGAGTGTGGGGAGAATTTTCATACCTTGTGGGTAAAAGTGAAAATTGGTATAATCTTTCTGGAGAGCAATTTATCAAAATGCATCAAAATATATCAAAATGATATAAAACATTTTTCATATTACAATCTAATAATTCTACTTCTAAAATTTTGCATAGGGAATAATCATATATGTGCAAAAGAAAAATATATCAAGGTTATTCACTGTGATAGCAAATATCTGAAACAATTTAAGGTGCAACAAAGGAATATTTTAATCATGCAGTGGAATTTTACATACCCATTAAAAATCAAATGGTAGAAAAATATGTAAAAGCATGAAAAATTTTTCACAATAACTGATCAAGAAAAATAGTAACTTCCAACTCTGTTTTATATTTTATTTCCATTTTTAAAAAATTGTATGTTTTTTAAATTATTTTATTGTTCAATTACAGTTGTCTGCATTGTCCCCCCACCATTCTCCACCCAACCCAGTCAAACCCACCATCCTGCCTTGCTTCCACACTCCCCCTTGGTTTTGACCATGTGTCCTTTATAGTAGTTCCTGAAAACCCTTCCCCCCATTGTCCTCTCCCCACTCCCCTCTGGTTATTGTTAGATTGTCCTTAATTTCAATGTCTCTGGTTATATTTTGTTTGATTTTTTCTTTTGTTGATTATGTTCCAGTTAAAGGTGAGATCATATGGTATTTGTCCCTCACCACCTGGCTTATTTCACTTAGCATAATGCTCTCCAGTTCCATCCATGCTGTTGCAAAGGGTAGGAGCTCCTTCTTTCTCTTTGTTGCATAATATTCATTGTGTAAATGTACCACAGTTTTTGATTCACTCATTTACTGATGGGCACTTAGGTTGCTTCCAGCATTTGGCTATTGTAAATTGAGCTGCTGTGAACATTGGGGTGCATAGGTTCTTTTGGATTGATGTTTCAGGGTTCTTAGGATATAATCCCAGCAGTGGAATTGCTGGGTCAAAAGGCAGTTACATGTTTAGTTTCCTGAGGAAATTCCATTAAAATATATAGATAAACCTATATAAATATGCATACATATGTCTGATACAGAATATAGATCTGGATGGTAAAAATGCTGTGATTTTCATATTTCTTATGTTTTCTTTATGTTTTCCTCTATTTTCCAAATTATCTATTATTTATGTGTATCACTTTTCTTATTAGAAAAATGTAACAATTATTATTTAAATAATCCCTGTGATAGCTTTCATCCATATCTCTATATTACTTTTTAAACTAATATTTTTATCTCAAACTGGAAATCAAGTAGGCTAGCCAATCATTCAGTTGAGTGTCTTCGTTCTCCCCATTCTAATGTTTAAGTGCCTCTCTAGAGACTCTTTCTCTAAGGTAAGTTATTGCTTGACCAATTATGCTGACTACCTCTTCCACTTCCCCTTCCCTTTTCTTGGCCGGGGTAGGTAGAGACATATGCAAAGAGTTTAAGACTTGGAGTTTCACAATCCTGGGATAGAAACCAGCTTTCTTTTCTCCCTTGACCTTGGTTGGGCTCAATGTTGTGAATAGCATGAGTGCTTGGGGAAAACCCTGATAATTTCCATGAAAGACAGAGAAGAACTTGTAATACAAAGTAAATCTAGAGAATTTGGACTTTCTTCTATAATCAGTGGTAACTAAAGGAAGCTTTTAAATCAAGAAAGCCTTGTGGTCACATGTCTCTTAGCAAAATATCACTAGTGGGAATGTGTAATAAAGACAAAAATGGGAGGAAGAAACTTATTAAAGTGTTGAGTAATTTAGAAAAGATGATGGGGGATGAATACAAGATACCATAACTAAAGAGGAGATGCTATATTTGTGAGTGTGAAAATGAGTGGCTCCTTGTATGTGAGAAGAAATAGAGAAGAACTAATGATGAGTCTTAAATTTCTTGCTAAGAAAATTATTGGGCTTGAAGTACTACCAACCCACACTATACACTCTCCCCATCTTCCTTAGTCACAGAACATACCCTAATTTCATTCAGGAGAACACTGTGCCCAGCTAAAAAACTATATTTCTCACCTCTCTGGCAACTCAGTGTTACTTTGAGTATATTCTCAATCAAATATTAATAGAAGTTCCCGGCTGGGACTTCCAGAGGAGTCTCTTAAAAGAACAACTGGTGTGTACATATTTGCCCTTCTACTTCTTTCTCCTACATGTTATTTGGAAATTGGAAATGCTAACCAGAGTTCCAAAAACTACCTTGCATCATTAGATAATATTGTGATGGAATCCACATTTTAAGAGTGATGAAACAGAAAAATAGAAGTATATGGCTTCCTCAAGAACACCAAGCTTCCATACTAGCCCAGTGAGGTATTTATCCAAATGTCATTTAAATTAAAAATAAATCTTTATCTCATTTAAGTCAATTTTATTTGGATTCTCTTAAGTGCTAATTTAGTCATGATTAACTAATATGAAGAAAACAGGAAGTGGAGCAAATGTAGGGAGATGCCAAGTTAAGATTATGCCATGTTTATTTGAGACACCCATATGATATCCAATTAGATTTGTACAGAAAGCAGTTGGAAATATGAAGTACTGATTAGAATTGAATGCCTGAATATGATCACATCAGCCAGGAAATGCAGAGGAAACAGCTTAACCCTCATATATTACCATCTTTCCATTATAATCCCAAATATATATGTCCCTGACAAGAGTCAAAATACACAAAGTAAAAACTGATATAACTACAAGGAGAAGCAGACAAATCCACAATTATACTCAGAGATTTCAGCACTGCCCTCAATAATCAATAGAGAAAGAAGAACATAGATTGAATAACACTACCAACCAAATTTTCTAAGTCATATCCATAGAACACTTCACTCAACTTCAGCAAAATACATACTTTTCAAGTACACACAGAACATTTACCATGATAGCCCATATTCTGGGCCATAAAATAAGTTTCAAATAAAGTAAACTCTCAGACCACAATGGAATTAAATTAGAAACAAATAAAGGGGTAAATATAGAAAGTCATCAAATACTTGGAAACACAATAACATAAGTTTAAATCACCCATGAATCAAATAAGAACAGAAAATTAGAAAGAATTTTGAAATGAATGAAAATGAAAGCACTTCAGAAATTGTGGGATACAGAGAAAGCAGAATTTAGAAGAATATTTATAGTACTAAAATGTCTATATTAGAAAGAAAAAAGTTCTCAAATTGAAGATCTCATCTTTTTACTTAAGAAACTAGAAAAAGAATAAAATGAAAGTCAAAATAAGCAGAGGAAAGAAAACAATAAACATGAAAGAGGAAATTAATAAAATAGAAAACAAAATGCAATAGGGAAAATCAATGAAGGAAAAATGTTGCATTTCAAGGAACTCATTAGTCAAGTCTCAGATTAAATGTGTTTCCTCAATAAGTGCTTTCCATAACACTTAAAGTAGGTATCCCCCTACTCTCAATCTCTCTTTATTTCCCTATTCATTTGTTTTATGTCATATATTTTAATTTTATGGTCATTGGTTCATCTAAGATTTGTCTCTCTCATTCTCTAGACTCCAAGAGGGTAGGAACTGTATCCATGTTTTTCATTACTATATCCTCAGTGCCTAGGACATCTTTTGACACTCAGAAGGTACTCAATGACAAGATAATAATTGCTTAATGGAGAGAGTTTTGATAAAGATGATAATAATAATGAATTAATGAATATGCACAGAGAAAAATAAGGTGAAGAAGAGGTAGCCTTTTCTATTCCTTTAAAGTAAGTAGTGGAGAAGAGAGTAGTGAGAGTTGATTGTCCTAAAATTTATGTTGGTTATGCAAGTAGATTGGATGAGAAATAGAAAAGAGAATCCAGTTAGAAGGAAAACATAAGGGAACTTAGAGGAATAAAGAGAATGACCCACTGGAAATCTGCCAATAGTTGGATACGGCTAGAGCACAGGACAAAGTAAGAAAATGCAAAGTAGGTGGTAGAAGCAAGACCAAGAAGAGTCTCCTGTGCCATAATAAGAAGTTTGGCTTCATCTGATACTCCTTTGGAGTCTCAGAAAATTTTTAAGCAACGAGTAACTTAAGCAAATTTATATTCTAGAATGTTGGGGACCCCTTTGTGTGGTATTGGAAACTGTAGCCCTGAGCCATCAAGGCCTTGCCTGTAAGTCTCAACCAAGCACCAGGAATGCAGGTGGCAGGCATGACCCGATACTAACACTGAGGGTTTCCTGTGGGAAATCAGGCCTGAAGAATACATTGTATCCTTTGAAGTTTGCTTTGCTTTGTATAGCCCTGTTGATATAAACCAGATGTTTAAATTCAAAGCATGAGGGAGTGGACTCCTAATCTCATGAACCTCACCTTAACAACCCTCTGACATCAGCATATTTTACAGACCCTGACCTGTGGCAGATCTCTGTGCTTGCTCAATTGTTATCTATAGATAATATGTTTCCTATAACTATAGCCTTTGGACATTGATTGATGAGTTTTGCCTGCATACTGTATACCACTGCACATACAATATCAATGAAAGCCATTTTGGAGAAGGGCTCGGGGCATTCTCCACTAGAGAGAATTACCACCACCTTTCCCACTGGAACAACAGATTGTGTCCAGGATGACTCATTCTCTTCCATGGTGGCTGGGATTGCTCTGTGGGAAAGGGCATCCCTAACTAGAAAGTTGACTCTAATAGTCTGTGGAGATTAAAGTGGAGGAAATAAAGAAATATGGGAAGGAAAAGAAGATGGTTTGATTGAAGTATGTCAATTAAACTAATAGCACTCGGTCACAGTTTGGATTGAGGAGGGAGTGCCTTGTGAAGGAGTCAAGTTGAGTATCAATTATCCAGCTTAGGCAATAGAGGAGACTGTGTACAGATCAATGAAATAAGGAAAGTAGAAGGCTTTGTACAATAGAAGAGACAAGAATATCCTTTGGGACATGATCAAATGCTCTTTCCCCATTTTTGTGCCAATTACATTCATTCTGCCCAGTGTCGCCTATTAAGAAAACTTATCTAATTATACCTGGACCACTCCCTCATCATATCAAACTCATCTCTTCTTAGATGCCATTCTTTTTGGGCCTAGAAATCTGCTTAGAGGAAATGAAATAATTAGGTGAATGACTCTTAGAAATATATCTGGGTATGACCACCCCACAGGTATTCAAGAGCAATAGGAGCCTTGTTAAAAAAATTAATAAATGATTATGTTAAATGAAATTGGCTTGGATTGTTGGGGCTACCCAGCTATAATTATTTTTTAAATTTATTTGCATTCAGATTTTCATGTAATAAATAAAATCTATGACATAAAAGCCTGCTAGCAAAAAATGTAGAAAAGTCTGCCTATAATAATTTTTTTAAAGAAAGATTTCTTATGATGAAACTATCAGGAACTATGTGGGACACATTTTGGGCCACTGAGGCATGGATTATTTCCTCTCCTGCTTCACATATCTAATATCAAAAAACAGAAGACTAGCACCCTAATTACTAAATTAGCAGGGTATCTCTGCTCTTAGGTTTATTCCCCAGCACTGCCACTTCCTAACTCTGTGAGTTTGGTCTCCTCGTTTCACTGTGCCTCAGTTTTCCCATCTGCAAAATCATTATAATAATTTCTACTTCACTGAGTTGTTGAGAAGATTAAATGAGACTATACACAGAAAACCTGACATATAGTAAGTCTCAAGATTATGTTAGCTATTTTTAGTAGTAATAAAGTATCCAGGGAATATGTGTGCATTTTTATGGTTTACTATTTTTATATGGTAAATTTCTTCCTGCTATCACAGGCTGAGAATGGCCACATTTCTTTGTCTCATTTTCAAAGAGTTGGAAACAAGGCAGCATCCTCAGCAGACTATGTAATCCCTAAGGAGCAGGAAGTAAACATTACAAAACACAAATAGAGTCAAACACCATGTAAACAACTGCACAAAGTTCACAATGCCTTGGGTGATCCTTGTAAACACAGCAGGAACAACAATTATGACCATAAAGCAACAATTATAGCAATTAAGTGTAATGGAGGTAATTAAGCCAACTTAAATAAATGAGCATCCTTTAAATATCTTGCTTACTTCTATCGCTTAAATGTTCTAGGATTCAGAAGACCAAGCAAACATATAGCCCAGTCTTCCTAAAGAAGGTGTAGTGAGAAACCACCAAAGGGACAGATGTTCCTCCTTTCTGAGGGGTACAGTCCTCAGACAGGGGGATTCATTAAGAACTGGAACTGATTGTTTATGTGGGGCTCCCAGGCAGTGGTTAGGCACCTTTTGTTTTTTAAATATTTTATTTATTTATTTTTAGGGAGAGGGGAAGGGAGAGAGTAAGAGAGGGAGAGAAACATTAATGTGTGGTTGCCTCTCACATGCACCCAACTGGGGATCTGGCCTGCAACCCAGGCATGTGCCCTGACTGGGAATCAAACTACCCACCCTTTGGTTCACAGGCTGGCACTCAATCCACTGAGCCACAACAGTCAGGACTAGGCTCCTCTTAATAGTTTCCTTGTTTTCACACCTAGAGAGCTAAATAAGAACTACAATCCTGAGGCCTCTGACAGTGATTGTGGGGTTCCCTCTACAGTAAAGAGCTTGCTCCTGAATCTCTCATTCTCCTCAGCAAGTTCCCTACTGAAGTTCTACCTACTCTAAAAGCAGCTGGATGGAGCATAGAAGAAAGCTTTAGTGTTTGTGACCAGAAAGAAAGATAATTAAGACTAGCCTATTTCAGATAACAACCAAGCTTTTGTTGATGAGGCTTATGGGGATGTGTATGGAAATCAATACATATAAAAGGTAGGAAAATAGTATCTTTGATTTTAAACAATTCCCCACCCCACCTCCAAAGAGTCCTGTTGGTGTTTGAAAATAAATAGGATGCTAAGCTACACAAGAGACAGGGGATAATAAGCAAGAACTCAGATTGCCTGGGTCCAAATCATGATTCTGTCATTTACCTAGCTGAATGATTTTTGTCTAGTTACTTAACCTTTCTTTGCTTCCATTTCCTAATCTTCAAAATGGAAATCATTGTAGTACTCCTTATGAGGTCATTTAGAGAATGGAATCAAGTTGTAAATGCTAAGTACTTAGAATAATTCCTGACATACACAAAGCACTTTGTAAGTGCTAATGTGAAACTACATGTGCATTTTTAACTTCACAGTCAGCTATGAGCTTATTCCACCCTCTTAGTACCAAAGCACATTCGTCTGTGGGAATGATCCAGAGCACATGCAATATTCTCTATTTTTGTCATTGTTGCCTTGGGACAGGTTTTTAAAACTTGACTCATAAAACACTATGTAGTTGATTTAGAAAGTTCTCTTAGATCACAGAATTTGTTTGGGATCCCTTCATGTTTGCCTTTAATTATTTAAATGTACATTATTTGCTATCCTACCTAAGCCTTCAGGCAGATCAACCTTTTTCTAATTGTGCCTCCTATTCTTGACCCCTCTCTGTCATCCATGATCGATCTAACTCTGGGAACAAATTCCCCACTTCCTGTTAACAGCGTTGCATGAATATTTTCATGTTTTTGCATGGTCAGAGCTGTTTGAGCAAAAGTTACTTGCAACCTGGATTAAAGGATGATTGAATGGCAAAAATTATGGAAATTAAAGAGAGAAACTTCTGGAGAGAATAAAAACATGTCTTCCAGAAACATCTACTTATAGTCCTATCTATCTATCTATCTATCTATCTATCTATGTATCTATGTATCTATGTATCTATCTATCTATCTATCTATCTATCTATCTATCTATCTATCTATCTATGTATCTATCTATCTATCCATCCATCCATCCATCCATCCATTCATCCATCCATCTATCTAAACTATGACAGGCTAACTTGTTATCATGGAACTGGGATAACACATAAGGCCCTTCACATTTTCAGACTTAACACTTCCTATTCACCAACACCCATCTGTTCTCCCAAATTTACCTTCTATGTGAATCCATCAATGGTTAAAATTATGAATTACTAAAGGACTAGTTCCATTATTTTATTTGTTTCCCTAACTTGGTACCCTCCTCTTCTTTTAACAAAGCACAAATCCATACAGCATTTTAAAAGTGCTCAGAGAACTAAAATGATAAAAACAAAAGTCAAATCCAAGTATTAAAAGACTCACAAACACTGGCTAGTGTGGCTCAGTGGACTGAGCACCGGCCTAGGAACCAGAGTCACTGGTTCAATTCCCAGTCAGGGCACATGACTGGGTTGTGGGCCAGGACTCCAGTAGTGGGCGTGTGAGAGGGAACCACACATTGATGTTTCTGTCTCTCTCTTTTTCCCTCATTTCCCCTCTCTCTAAAAATAAATAAATAAAATCCTTTCAAAGACTCACAAAACCACACTAGTATGGCATTCATTTGATCCCTTCTTAGGGATGGTGTCAAGCTGTGAGCACAAGTGCTCACAGAGTCATTCAGGACCCCTTCCATAGTCAGCCATTCCCTCACTCAATTGCTTCTTGTACAAGGCAGGGATAGAGAGGAGCTCACGCTCAGATTCCTTTAATGTTTATCAAATTTGAAATGGCTTTAACCATCATCAAAATGAAAAGGGATAGGAGCTCCTTCTTTCTTTCTGCTGTGTAGAATTCCATTGTGTAGATGTACCATAGTGTTTTGATCCATTCATTTATGGATGGGCACCTAGGTTGTTTCCAGCACTTGGCTATTGTAAATTATGCTGCTATGAACATTGAGGTGCATAGGTTCTTTTGGATTAGTATTTCAGGGCTCTTAGGGTATAATCCCAGGAGTGGAACTGCTGGGTCAAAAGGCAGATCCATTTTTAGTTTTCTGAGAAAACTCCACACTGTTTTCCATAGTGGTTGTACCAGTCTGCAATCCCACCAACAGTGCTCCTACCTATGCAACAGCATGGATGGAACTGGAAAGCATTATGCTAAGTGAAATAAGCCAGGCAAAGCCAGGTGAAAGACAAATACCATATGATCTCACCTTTAACAGGAACCTAATCAACAAAACAAACAAACAAGCAAAATATAACCAAAGACACTGAAATTGAGAACAGGTTGGCAGTGACCAGAGGGGAGAGGGGAGGGAATTTCAGGGAAAAAGGGGAAGGGTTTGCAGGAACAAGTATAAAGGACACATGGACAATAATGGGGGGGGTGGAAATGGGAGGGAGGTGAGGAGGGCTTGGTGGGGTGGGCTGAGATGGGGGTAAAAGGCAGAAAACTGTACTTGAACAATGATTAAAATAAAATTAAAAATAATAAAAAATAAGTAAATAAACAAATAAATGAGACTAGAAAAATGAAGAGGGAACCCATCATATGGGAGAACATATTTGCCAATGATACATTGGACAAGGGTTTGATCTCCAAAATACAGAAAGAACTCATAGGACTCAACACCAGGAAGACAAACAATCCAATTTAAAAATGGGCAAAGGACCTGAATAGACACTCCTCCAAGGAGGACATACAGATGGGGCATAGGCATATGAAAGAATGTTCAACATCACTAGCCATCAGAGAGATGCAAATTAAGATAACACTTCACACCCGTCAGAATGGTGATCATAAACAAATTAACAAAAAACAAGTTCTGGCATTGTGGAGAAAAGGGAACTCTAATGCACTGTTGGTGGGAATGCAGACTGGTATAGCCGCTATGGAAACCAGTATGAAATTTCTTCAAAAAACTAAAAATGGAGCCGCCTTTTGACCCAGTGATTCCACTGCTTGGAATATACCCTAAGAATCCCAAATCACCAATTCAAAAGAACTTATGTACCCCTATGTTCATAATAGCACTATTTACAGGCAAGTGCTGTAAACAGTCTAAGTGCCCATAAGTAAATGAGTGGATCAAAAAATTGTGCTACATTTACAAAATGGAATATTATGCACCGGAAAGAAAGAAGGAACTACTACCTTTTAAAACAGCATGGATGGAACTGAAGAATATTATGCTAAGTAAAATAAGCCAGGTGGTGAAAGACAAATACCATATGACCTCACCTATGAGAGAAATCTAATGAACAAAATAAACTAACAAGAAAAATAGAAGCAGGTACATGGAAACATGAGACAGACTGTGATGAGAGGGGAAGAGGGAGGGGCATAATGGTGGAAAGGAGGGAAGTGATTAATTAAAGAACATGTAGGAATGACTCATGGACATGGACAAGAGTGTGGGAATCAACTGTGGGAGTGGGGGTTGGGCTGGGTGGAGGAGGGCAAAAAGGGAAATATTGAAACAGCTGTAATAGAATAACAATAAAAACTTTAAATAAAATAAATAATGACTTTATATGGGAGCATGGTTTTTGTTGTTTTGTTTTGCTTTCACTTTTATCTTAAAACCAGAGATCTGTCAGCTGTTATATCTGGGCAGTAGAACAGAATGAGAAGGAATGGTCGAGGCGAAGAGACCAAGAACAAAGAAAAGTATTTCACTTTTTCTCCACCTTAAGTTCCTCACAGCCTGCCTTCTCCTGATATTTTGATTGGTAATGATGAGTTAATAAATGTTTTGGTAAGGAAACAAGCTGATGGGCTTCCTGCTGTCCTCTGCCCAGTTTAACCCTCAGAAAGAGACCCAGGGAGGGGAGGTGAAGTGGGACCTTCCCTAAAAGGAAGAGCAGAAAAGTAAGTTCTTGGGAAGGAGAAACAAGATTGAGGAAGAGAACAGCGGCATGTGGCTCTTTTAGGAGGGAAAACTTGGGCAATTTCTCTGGGGAGCCCATGGAGGTGGGAAGAACCTCAAAGAGGCACAACTGCAAAGACCACTCAGGAGACTGTGTCACGGACATGACACAGCCCAAACAGATGACCACAAAGATACAGACCACTGTGTACTAAAGAACAGGTAACTCCCCTACTACCATATGGCAAGTGGCAGAGGAGAGGCACAAGCCCAGATATGGCTGCCACTGACAAGACCTTGGAAATTGGACCTTGAGGCCTCACCTGAGTGTGCTGCCAGTGTCCTGCTACAGGGGCCAGCGGGTACTACAGCAGATAGAAGTTGGGGCTACCCCAGCTAAGTGAAAACCCCATATCAGACAGATTTTATTTAGAAAAGTATTTTGATTTTTCTTGTGCATTGTGGTGTTATAAAATGTATTCCAATATCTCACATATATCTCCAAAGAATCAACCTGTATTTTTCCACAGTTTTCTTTGGAATAGGATTGCAGTCATTTCAACAATTCACAATTTTAAATCTCTTCTCTCTCTAACCATGCAAAGAAGAGTTCATGCCCTGGCCTTTTTCTCCTGTCTACCCTCTGTGAAGGTCTCTGCAAGTGCTGGGGTAAGTGGCACAATGGCAGTCCTATTGACGACAGGTTGGCTCAAACTGCTGAGGGCTCACCCTCCTTTCTGCTGCTCAGTCACATGTGGCAGGAGGAAGTTACAAAAGCATCCGGTGGTCACGGCCAACACCTAGGAAATAAAGGGAGCAGAGTCCCCCCAAATGTTCTCTGTTTGACTTCAGAAATCACCTCTGCCCTCTCTCAGGAACATTTGTAAAGCCAGTTCCAGCCTTGGTGAAAAATCAGTGGGTCTCTTTTCTTCAGAACCTCTTTACCTTTAAACTCACGAAGTCCTTCTCCCAAGGGCTGCCCCGTGTACTCTATCCTTCCTTCCTACATCCTCCTTGGAGGTTTGCCAGCATGCATTTGGAATTGCACAATACAAACTGGGAATAAGTTCAACTCTAACTAGTTTTGGTTGTTTCATGATCAATACCTCTTGCCTCAGGCTCCAAAGAAAAATTACAACTAAATAAGCCCTGTGTTTTTATAAACTGTTTGCAGCTTCCCTCTGACTTTGATCCATTCTCATATGGTACAGTAACTGGGTGTGGTTATGGCGAAGTACACGTTCAAAATATTGTATTAATACTGGATCACACCCTAAGGAAATGACCACAAAAAGTCTCATTCCCAGTGGGCTCACTTTTGCTATCCTACATTGACTAGGAATCCTTTCATCTGGGCTCTCACTCTTGCATTCAGGTGCTGGTGCATGTCCCATGTCTTTGGAAGCTAATCTGTGATACTGTGGCTTGAGGAGGAGGAGGAAAGAGGTTGCTGGGGCCCAGGAGTAGGGCCACACTACTCTGAACCTCAGAGATTTTGAATGTGGTATTTTCTCCATTTTAAACATGAAGCTCCAGTAAAGGAGAGTGCTAATAAAAGTTATAATTGAGAGTCTATGAAACAATTATATATATTTATATTTACATAATTAAAAATATATACATATTTATATTAATAGATCAATTAAAACTTACAAAGAGGGGTAAAGCAACTGAGGTTCAGAGAAGCTCTCAGTTAGTTGTCTTATCAGTTAGTGAGTGGCAGAGGACAGGGGCAAACCCAGATATGGTTGATGCAAGGTGCTGAACTCCCTTGCTGTGCTGCCTAGTATCAGACAGAGTGAGCTAGGAGAGCAGTTTGGAGAGGCTAAAGTGATGCCACGCAGATGGGTCGTGGTGCCCACGACAAAGCAGAACCTGAGACTGGCTCTGTCCCCCTCCATCTCTTCCAATACATGCTAGCAGATAACTAATGAAGTTCCAAGAAGAGAGAGCAATGCTGGATGGTGCTCACTGCTTTTGTAAGGTTCACTTTGAAGCTCTCAAAATCCCAGTCCAGCATAATACCTCAGCATGGCTCTCCCTGGTAATTCCTACTTTGGGGAATTGATTACTTTCCCCCAACTCTAGGGAAATGCCATCTCACAGACCCAGACTAGTGATGCACCTAGTCTTCATGCATCAGAAGACAGATTCTTCCCCCACTCAACCGACATTTTTTTTTTATTTTTGCCCTGACCAGTGTGGCTCAGTTGGTTGCAGCATTGTCCCTTACACTAAAACACTGTGGGTTCATTTTCCAGTCAGGGCACATACCCAGGTTGCAGGTCCAATCCCCTGTTGGGCTGCCTACTAGAAGGCAACCAATCGATGTTTCTCTCTTGCATTGATGTTTCTGTCTTCTCTCTCTCTCTTTTCCTCTTCTTCCTTCTCTCTCTAAAAGGAATGGAAAATATCCTCAGATGAGGAAAAAAATTTTTTTAAGTCAACCCACATTTTATATCCCATATGAAACCTGGAACTTGGATTTGAGAGCAGGACTGAAAGAAACTACAGCAAATAACTTTTGCAAAAAAGAGATTCCTAAATAAGATTTTTAAAAATAAAGAGAGAAAAATGTAAAGCACACATTTAAGGGGAAGTAATCATTTCTTAATCATAATAATACTTTAAATAACAATCTACATATGATCTCGCCTTTAACAGGAACCTAAACAACAAAACAAAGAAACAAGTAAAATATAACAAAAGACACTGAAATAGAGGACAGGTATTCAGTGACCAGAGGGGAGAGGGGAGGGAATTGCAGGGGAGAAGGGAAGGGTTTACAGGAACAAATATAGAGGACATATGGACAAAACTAGGGGGTTGGAAAGGGGAGGGAGGAGGGGAGGAATGGGTGGGTGGGCTGGAATGGGAATAAAGGATAGAAATTGTACCGAATAAACTAAAATAAAAAATTTTTTTAAAAAAAGAATAGTACATGTCTATGGAACCCATTAAGTATTTATTTGCTATTTCTTTGACTATATTACTAGATTTAATTCAGTACTTACTGAAAGAAAATACAACAGCATTGTTTGCTGTTCAGTTGTGTGTAAAATACACATAGGACAGACTCTATTTTGTCAAGTAAACTCTAATATTTCTTCTTTAAATATATTTTATTGATTATGGTAAAAAAAAATCTACAGAAGGCCATTCTCTGTCCCTTTAAAACTCTGCAGTTGGTAGACCCCTATAACCTTCACCTAGTACTCTTTTTATGTGTGTGTGATGATAGTATAACATTTTTATAAAAATTTCTCCTGAGCCCCATGTGCTTTGGGCCACCTTGCAAATACAAGGGCAACTTGTTGATATCTACTTTATGGCCTTCCCTGGGTCAAGTGGACAATGGCTCTGTATGCATTTTGCCATAATCCGTCACCCAGACTGAACTGCTTGCAGCAGGGGTGTGCTCTCAACTCCATACCTCATTC
>JAPYXV010000664.1:0-14922 GCA_028533065.1 Trachops cirrhosus | reverse complement strand
ACCTCATTGTGGTTTTAATTTGCATCTCTCTGATAGCTAGTGATATTGAGCATCTTTTCATGTGTTTCTGGATCCTCTGCGTGTCCTCCTTGGAGAAATGCCTATTCAAGTCCTTTGCCCATTTTCTAATTGGGTTTCTTGTCTTCTTCGAGTGGAGTCGTGTAAGTTCTTTATATATTTTGGAGATTAAACCCTTGTCTGAGGTATCATTGGCAAATATGTTTTCCCATACATTTGGTTCTCTTTTGATTTTAATACTGTTTTCTTTAGCCATGCAGAAGCTTTTTATTTTGATGAGATCCCATTTGTTTATTCTTTCCTTTATGTCCCTTGCTCTAGGGGACGTGTCAGTAAAAATGTTTCTGTGTGCAATATCTGAGATTTTCCTGCCTATGTTCTCCTCTAGGACTTTAATGGTTTCTACTTTTATTAGCATCTTGCATTATCACAGTACATTTATTATCATTGATGAGCCAATGTTGATATGCTATTATTAACAAAAGTGGATAGTATGCATTGGTGTTCACTCTGTGTTGCACAGTTCTGCACATTTTGCCAAATTCATAATGTCATGTATCCACCATTGAAGTATCATATAGAGTAATTTTACCATCCTAAAATTCCCCTGTGCTAAACCTATTTATATCTCCACCCTTCTCCATAAACTCCTAGCAACCACTGTTGTTTTTTTTACTGTCTATACAGTTTTTTTCTTTTTCTTGTCACATAATGTGAATCATATAGCATGTACCTTTTCAGACTGACTTCTCTCAGTTAGTAATATGCATTTAGGGTCCCTTTATATCTTGTTGTTGCTTAATGGCTCATTTTTTTAAATCATTGAATAACTTTCCATTGTATGGGTATACATCGTTTGTTTACCCACTCACCTATTAAAAGACATCTTGGTTGTTTGGGGCAGTTATGAAAAATCTGCAATAACCATTCATGTAGAGGATTTTGCATGGACATAAATTTTGAATTCGCATGGGTAAATACTTAGGAGCACAACTGCTGGACCATATGATAAGACTGTTTTGTTTTGTAAAAATCTACAGAATTATTTTCCAATGTGACAATACCATTTCTTATTCCTACCAGCAATGAATTAGAGTTCCACATCCATACCAGCATTTGAAATTATGAGGGGTTTTTGTGGGGGAGTATTGACATTCTAACAGGTATGTGTGGTATCTCCTTGTTTTAATTTGCAAATCCCTAATGGCATGTGATGTTGAGCTTCTTTTCATATGCCTATTTGTCACTTGTATATATTCTGTGGTGAGCTGTCTATTCAGATCTTTTGCCCATTTTATAATTGGATTGTTTGTTTTCTTATTGTTAAGTTTTAAGAATCCTTTGCTTATTGTGGATATAAGTCCTTTATCACATATGTGTTGTACAAATATTTTCTTGAAATATGAAGCTTGTCTTTTCCTCTCTTAATAGTATATTTACAGAACAGTTTTTAGTTTTAATGTAGTTCAACTTACCAACTTTTTCTTTCATGGACTGTGCTTTTATGATGTATCTGAAGACTTACAACTAAATTCAAGGTCACCTGAATTTTTTATGTCATCTTCCAGAAGTTTCTAAGTTTTGTGTTTACATTTATGTTTATAAACCATTTTGAGTTAACTTCCATGTAATTCTCAGGTCTGTGTATTAGTCCACTTGGACTGCCATAACAAAATACTATAGACTGGGTGGTCTAAACAACAGAAATTTATTTTATTTTCTTATGGTTTTGAGGGGTGGAAAGTCCTAACCCTAACCCAAACCTAGGAGAAGAGGTGAGTTGGTCTTCAAGCAGTGATAATCCACATGCTGGCCATAGAATTAGAGTGGGAAACTATAAATTACAAATGCTTTTAATAAAACAAAGAATGGGAGAAGAGGGTGGGAAAGAAGTAAAAGTATTTTAGCAGTTTCATTTTATGGGTTTAAGATATGCAAGGATTTGAAAGCAGTATTTTTATTGGAGAGGATGAAATTTTTGTTAGGAAGAGAACAAAATAGAAATGTGTGCTTGATTTAAAAACTCATGGAAAGTGAAAAAGAACTGAAATGTAAACTTAAAACAGAATTTACAAATTAACAAGAGAAAAATGTAAATGCCTAGCAACCTAATAAAATTAGCAAAAAAGTGAGATTATTAGTAAAGAAATATTATAAAATAAATAATGGAGCACAATAAAGGAAATAAAATTAAACATTTTAATTCAGTAGGGTAAATATATATGAACTTAATTCTCTCATGAGGAGTCAAACCCCAGCTATAAAACTTTTTTGATATTTATAAGAAGTAAAAGTTAAAGAATTAAAGTAGGGGTAAAGAATATGGCTAATGTGGAAATTTAAAGTTGAAAGGGTAAAATCAATACTAAACAAGGTGGAATTTAAAGTTAAAACCCCTAAGTAAATTAAAGAGTGATTCTATGTATGATAAGTGATGCAATGTATATTTTTAATGTGACCATCATAAACCTTTAGGCACTAATAAATAAAAAAGTAAATCAGCTAGCTATATACGCATATATCTCTAGATATTAAAGGAAGTGTTGATTCTGATGATATGATAAACTAAACTACTAACAATGGAGAAAACTATAGAAAAATCATTTCTTATTATTTTGATGAAAAAGAAAGAAATACACAGAAACCAGAAGCTAATTAACTTGAAAATCCAAAGAAGTAAACAACTAAAATGTCTTTCACCTTGCAAAATTTGCTTAACTAATAAACTTGAGTTTCTCAAACTGGCCAGAAGTACACATGGAAACAGGAAACAAAGCTCAGGATGTATTTTCAACGTAGAATCAAATAGCAGATTGCTCCATCTACAAATAAAGCTGGAATCCTAAGGGTACACCCTCAGCCTAAGGGTGAACTAGAAATCCCAGCACATACTCACACAAAGACACACAAAAATGTGTGTGTGATAACAAGGGAAATTGTCTCTTTCAAAACTTAGCACTGGGTGGATGGAAAAACAAAATATTTCATCAAAATTTGTAACTATCTGCAGTCTTGAGACAGACTTTCTCTACTGCAAGAAACCTCAGTATTGCTCTAAAGATTTTCAATTGGTGTGATGAGGCCCACCCACATTATGGAAGTTGATTTTCTTTAAAGTCAATTGATTCTAGATGCTAACCAGATCTGCAAAATGCCTAGATTAGTGTTTGGTTAAATAACTGAATACTATAGCCCAGCAAAGTGAACACATGAAACTAACCATCACATAGTGCTACAACAGCCACAGACAATATGTCAACAAATGGATGTGTAGACATTGCTGTGTTCCAATAAATCTTTATTTAGTTTGCATTTCATATATTTTTTTACATCTCACAAATTACAATTCTTCTTTAGATTTTTTTCCCTCAAACACTTCAAAATGTAAAAATCATTGTTAGCTCATGGGTGGGCCATACAAAACCAGGTTGTAACACAAATTTGGTTTGCTGAACCCCTTCCTAAATACCATGCTTTGCATGTGTTATCTGTATTCATTATAAATATATTCAATGTATTTAAATATATACTTTATATAACTTACATAAACATGTACAAAGAATGTTAAAACTGGTGTTAACACAGCTACTCTCAAAACAGAACATAAATGTACCATATTTTTTGGGCTATAAGACACTTCCCCCCAAATTTGGGAGGTAAATGGGGGTGTGTCTTATAGTCCAAATGTAGCTTTACATTTATGTTGGTGAAATATTATGTTATTTATGTTATTAAATATTTTACCACATTTTTGGCTTCAACTTTTTTTTCCTATTTTCCTCCTCTAAAACCTAGATGCAGCTTATGGTTCAAAAAATATGGTAACTCAAGTTATTGCAGTCCTGAAAGTGAGAAAACACTAAGGAAACTTAAAATTTAGTTACTGGAGTCTTTGACAATGTTGAAAATTATTGTCATCCCAATACTGTTCATGTGTAATATTCTCTACAGAAAGAAGAATGAACAAGAATATCTAGCAAGGTCTTTATAGGTCTCTAATTATGCAAAATAATGCTCAGATTATGATTAAATATGTAGATAAAAGGGAGTAGAACATAAATTTTCCCTGTTGTATTAATTTCCCCTTTTTATACTAACTAATCCTCCATTACAGTCCCTGAACATAGGTACACATACACACACACACCATTTATTCTGCATTTCACGCACTTACTAATGTATTTAAAATATATCAGGCTCTTCATCAGATACAGTATACAAAGAATTGATCTAACTGAAGTCATGTTTCTTTAAAAGTTCACAGGATTAGGCATGAAAAAGTATTAAGTATTTATCATTTGTCAGCCATTTTAGATAACTCCTCTGATTTGATTCCCAGAACAGCTCCATGTAGGGGTGGTCAGAGATAAGGCAGAGACAATTAAATTTGTATTTCTCATGAACAGCTAATCATTTTTTAGCAAAATATACTCCTGCAATGTTTGGGACATACTTATACTAAAAAATGATTGGGACACACTTAGGCTAAAAATTATTTAAAATTCATACTGTCTTATATTTTTATTTGCTAAATTTTGCAACTCTAGCCCATTGAGATAGAAGAATGATTACGTCCAGTTTATATCAAATACAGTGATGCTCAGGAAAATTGATGTAACCCCAGCTGGTGTGCCTCAGTGGACTGAGCACTGGACTGCTAACCAAAGGGTATCTGATTCAATTCCCATTCAAGGCACACACCTGGGTTGTGGGCCAAGTCCCTAGTAGGGGGTGTGCAAGAGGCAACCACACATTGATGTTTCTCTCCCTCTCTTTCCCCTCCCTTCACCTCTGTCTATAAATAAATAAATGATTTTTAAAAAAGAAATTAATTTAGTTTTTCAAGTTCATACTGCTGAAATTCTCTGTAAATTTTCTCCAAGCTAAAACCAAATATGGAGATAAATTAGAAAGAAATGGATGTAACCTATAGATTATTGAGGAAGCAAAAAAAGATGACATTAATTTTATCTGTATAGCTTCATATGGTCAGATGTTTGGGTAAAGCCCTAAAAACAGGTAAAATGTAAATAAAAAGCAATCAATCAAAAGAAATTTGAGCTATTTAAGTAGAAAATAATGTTCATTGTTATAAGATTCTCTTTGCACTTAATATTACCATCTTAATTCATTACTCTGTATGTTATAGGAACATTTCCAATATTACATTGTTTTGTTTTTTCAACATTGGCAAGTATTTAAAATTCTAATTCCAGTTATTATCAATATAAGAAGCTCAAAAAAGTTCAAATCTTCTCTATTATTTACGAAGAAATAAATTCTATTTTAAACACAGAGATTAAGTGAAATATAAGAAAACAATTTGTCTAGTTTCTTTGTCTTATCAGAGTTCATGGTAAATCAAAGGAAGAAAGCCAGATGTCTGTACTAAGAGGCAAAAAGGCTATGTCTTACATGTGATTGTTGATGAAACAAGAATATTCATTGAACCATTTACTAAACGTTCAAATACAAACCATTTCTGTTTGTATTTCAAATGTTTTCCAACAAACAGACATGAAATCTTACCAGTACTACAAAGATTTCTCTAGAGTAGTTTCAATACAGTTTAATTTTAGCATGGTAGCTTAAGAATTAAGTTGTTTTATTTTCTGTATTGCTTTAGACACCATTCGCAGATTTTAGAAGGATAAGATTTGAGAAAAGTGGTTCTTCACTGCGGGATTCCTAGATACCACAGATGAGTCAGAAACAAAGTACAGAGTAAGAATAGTTTTAGAGATAGTAATGGAGAGAAAAGCACTACAAATGCACACGTTGATCCAATGAAGTGGAAGAGGAAGCTCACAATGGATAGGAGAAATACCTCCATATTTAGAGAAACTGTGGTCACATAGTTCATCCCCAGACCAGATTTCTTTTAATGATCACAGAAAGTTTGTTGGAGCATTTCAGAGGAATGAAAGGAGTGCTTTCTGCTGCCTGATTGGCAAGTCCTTCCCCAACATGCCCTTGCAGGAAGTGTGCCTGCTATCTAAGGGGGTAAGGGACAATAGCCCAGCTCTCTGAGGAAAAGCAGTCACTTCTTTAGAAGAATCCCCCTTCTTCAGAAAATGTACCCAACTTACTATTCAAGTTTTAAAATATATCCTACTTTCCAAGTGTTCGTATATTTTTAAATAGTCAAAGCTGAGCTAAGAAAGTCTTCTTTTTTTTTTTTTTTTTTTTTTTTTTTTTTTGCTTCTTTGCTGTCTCCCTATGAGAGAAGCAGGCCTGCCAAGACAGAGGGGAGGCTGTCCTATTCCTGTCTGGTGGGCTTTCCTTCTCTAGTCACTTGTATCCCGGAGAGAAAGGTGTCAAATCTGTTTCTCTGTGCAGGCTCCCAGTGATTTTCTAGTCAGTTCTTTGTTCTCTGGTGGTGTTCTTTTAAGGGTTTCACAAATACAAAACAAAGAGAAAGAAAGCTACCTGGAAACACTTTTCCAAAATTATGAGTTAGGTGGTAGAAGCTGAATTATTCCTACCCTACACAAAAGTTTTCAGCATCTGCTCTGGTAACCAATTCATTTATATGTATTCAGATTTATTCAGAATTCTTTAAACGCAGAGGTTGTAAGTACCTCTGGATATTGTATTTGGCCCCCACAATATTGTGTTAAACATGTATTAATTAGATTGCCTTCAAAAATCAGAAGAGTGTGTGTGCATTTGTGTGCTTGCACACAGGAATGTCCAAGCTTCCAGCCTCTTATGAAAGGTCAGAAAATCTGTATGTTTGGATACATATTCCCACATAGCAGCCCTTGGGAGCTGAATAGCTGCTGCTTCTGTACCAGGGACTTGTGTGCTGTGCTTCACCATAATGTCACACTCACCTTGCCTCAGTCATGTAAGTGACCAGCCTAGGCCCAGGAAGCATGTGAATTTGCTACCCCTGATGGACACTGTGGATACTACCTAAAAACACAATAGTGCTTATTAGCCTGGTGTAATGAGAAGACCATGAAGTGAGTCTGGGTCTAGCCAACTCTACACATTTTTTACCCTTGTCAGCAAAAACAAGGATACTCTAAGTATTGACTTTCCAGATAAAATAGGGATTAAATGAAATGTGTCATTACATGAATAACACATCTGCCACATAGTAGGTTTACAACAGGTAGTTGTTAGGAGAAAGCTGATGTCAATAATTATTGTGAAGGTGGTGATACAATGTTGACAACATTGTACAAGCTTTGAACTGCAGTTTTCCCCATGAAAGTGTTTGAACTTGATCACAACAGAGCCCTTTAGCACTTAATGTCCCTAACATGGGCTATTAAACCCTGATCTTCTGATTTTAGATTCCTATAAAGTAAACCTCTGAGTCTCTGCATTTTTTAAAAGCATATTCATAAGGAGACAGTGACTTTTTAATGCCAATGATAAAACTCAGCTAAAATTAAATGTAATCAATTCGTCATTCTCTGTTTGTCAAATAGAAAGACAAATGAAGAGTCTGCTGTGAAATCCTGAGATTTTTCAGGAGTTTGGCTTGTGACTTAAGAGAATTATATGTTTAAATAAAAAACAGGATGGGAAAATAATACGATAAAGTGGATAAGATTTTCTTTCAGGTAGAGCTTACATTGGTTGAATAATAATGACAGTCAACATGTAGCTGACTTTGTTGTTAGATGTGGAATTATTTTCAGACCATTAAACAATGCCTTAATGTGTCGGTGAGCGATGATTTCAAACTATATTTTGGAGTTACAGACATTTACAAACAGCCTGAACATGAATGAAGGCTTGCTAGATGGAAATAAAAGTGCTGTAGATTTTTTAAATGGAATTAATCTTTTCAATCCTTGGAATTGTGAAATCTCTATAAGGAGAAAGAGGCATATTTTCTATTTTCTAGGTATTTTCAATGTCTTTTGATAGTTTAGCCACTTCTCTTGAAGTAGTTGCATAAGCAGCCCCCCCACACACACCCCAAAGAAGTATAAGATGCCAGTAGTTCAAAGGCCTTTTTATGCATAATAGGCACTTCATATTAAAATAGAGTTCAAAGAAGCAGTAGTGCTAAGTGGCTTTCTGAAAGAGGATTTTTTTTACCACTTACAGAAGTGAAGTGGGAACCTAACGTGCTAGCTTTCTGCCAAACCCAGCGGAAGTATGTTCACTTTCTTTTTCATATATTTTATCCTATTTGAAAACAACAGTTTCCCCATGAAGTGAGAAAGAGAAGTTTTTACATATGAATTTTATGATTAAAATTTGTATCAGTAGCCCCAGCCAGTGTGGCTCAGTTAGTAGCTGGGCCTCCTCCCAGGAACCCAAATGTTGATATAGAGATTCTCGGCCAGGGTGTGTGCCTGGGCTGCAGATGTGGTCCCCTGGGGCACATGGAAGGCTACGGATCACTGTTTCTCACGTCAATGTTTCTTGACCTCTCTTTCTCCCTCCTCTCCCCTTTCTCTAAAATAAAAAATAAGTAAAATATTTTTTAAATGATATCAATAAAGGAAACCTGCCATAAAAAAGAAACTTTCAGGAAATCAGACATTTGTTTTGAAGGCTGTGAAATTTTGTTACAAACATTGATGACCTGTCATTATTTCAGTCAACTTGTATGACACAATTTTATAAAATTAGGTTTAAATGGAACATTGTATTTCCATCTAGTTAAGAAGGAAATTTTTATAGTAGAGTTTTCATTTTAACAAAGAGAGTATTAGAAATTATGCTGGCCTGTAAAATCTAAGAATCTGTAAGTCATGCTTCACAACCAAATTGCTATATTTTTATTGCAAACTCTGTTTATTTAGATGGATAGACTGCTGATATTATCGAGCAGTACTGTGTGTCCTCAGTTCTTTCTTTTTTCATCTATTCATTCAAATGCAAATATTTCTGAACTGACTGCCCAGGGTCATGCCCTGTGTTGAGTGCCACAGATATAGCAGTAACAAAACAGGAAAAATCAGGTTCGTACAGAATGCTTATTTACTTGGAACATGTTGTGATGCAGAAGTGTACACCCACTGAATAGGGCATGACCTAGCCAAATGATCAGGTCCCTGCCGAAGTGAGGTTCAAGCCAAAGCTGGAGGATGCCTGAGAGACAGTCAGACAGTGGGGAAAAGAGGACACTGATGTGCAGAGTGGAAGGCCGTATAGGGAAGTGGCCTGGTGGGTGATACAAATGGTATGAAACCTTGGGAGCAGAGAACATGGAAACAAGCCAGTCACAATGCAGGAACTTAGAATGGGAGAGGGGAGAGCTAAAGCTGGAGAGGTCAGTGAGGATAAGGGGAAGCTGCTGAGGCATTAAGGGAAGCATGGGTGGGATCACTGGTGGCGGGCACTGGTAGTGGGCAGAGAGAGCAGAGGCAAGAGAAGGGGTTTTTCTTCCTTTGTTTATTTTAAGATGAGCACAGTAACAGCATGTTTGTATGCTGATGGGAATGGTACACCAGAAATAGAAAAATATTTATGTAAAAAACGTGGAGAATGGTGGAGTGATATTAATGAATGTGCTGATGCGATGGACTCTAATGGCCTCACAGGGTGTTGGCCTTAAGGAGGAATGCAGGTCTTCATCCACAGCAGCTTGTGGCTGGCTGGCTCATGGGAATTCTCTTCATAGTTACTGTCTCTCCATGAAAGAGCAGATGGTCTAATTTTAAGGAAAGACAAGGCATGAACTAGCCCTCTGGGATAGTGGAAGTGAAAGAATTAGGAAAACATAGTGTGAATACAATATTTATTCCATTTGATTTCACATAGAAATAAAAATTTTAAAAGTAGTTTCAACAAAATCAGAAAAAGGCTATATACCTAAAGTAAAACAGATACAATTAGAACCATTTTCAAGACGATCAAATTTATTACTTTATACTGTACTTCCCCCTGATTTTCCATTTTAAAATTCAATTAATGTACCCATGGGAACAAATATTTAATATTCAAGGAGACCTTGAGTCTTTTTCAATCAGTTAGAGAAAGAATGGATGAATGGCACCTGTAAATAAATTATTGGGTTTGCCAAAAAGTTTGTTTTTTTCCATATCATGGCTCTAGTAGCACTTAGTTGTCTTTAACTTCATTCAAAACAATGTTGTTAGATTGTATTGTGACAGCTGTCATATCAGGGTGCGTTTAAAAAAATCAAAATTGGTGGATTTCTGTTTAGCCATTTTAATATCAAAGATGGAAGAAAATACACAACATTTTTGTCATATTATGTTTTATTGTTTACAGAAAGTTAAAAATGCAACTGAAAAGCAAAAAAAGATTAGTGCAGTGTATGGAGAAGGTGTTGTGACTGATCTAACGTTTCAAAAGTGGTTGGTGAAGTTTTGTGCTGAAGATCTCGCTGGATGATGCTCCATGGTTGGGTAGACCAGTTGAAGGTGATAGCGATCAAGAGGAGACATTAATTGAGAACAATCAATGCCTAGCACATAGGAGATAGCCAATATACTCAACATACCCTAATCAAAAAAGTTATTGGTGAAAATGAAAAATGTGTCTTTTATTTTATGGAAAAAGTAAAGGGACTTTTTGGCCCACCAAATAGAACTAATCAGACAAAAATTAAATTCTGACATATCAGAGTTAACATCATAGAAGTTTGATTTTTTGAACTAATGGAGAATACTGCTAACAAGCATGAATTGTTTGCAAAAGCTGTGACCTATTTAGAAGCTAATTTTCTAATCCTTGGAAAAATCTGTCATTTAAAGTAAGTTGAATATTATAAATTTTGCAAAAATGACAAGTAATTGCTTTTTTTACCCTATCTATGGCATTTTAGAGATAAAAGACATCTTTTTTAGTAGGTCTGAAATGCTACCATTTATTCTGTTGGTGGTAATTTTCTGATAATTAAGTAATCTAGGGAAATGTTATGTGTCTCCTAGGGCTCTGAAAATGCAGTGTGGATCCTGTTTTCAAAGGTGATTCATTTGCATTTCTCCACCAGAAATATACCAAAAGTAAGCAAAGTTAAAAAATATTTATTCTGTTTACACATAAAAATTGAGATTGCTGTAGTTTCCAAACACAAAATAAGAATAAATTTTCACTTTATTTTCTTATAGGAAATGTATATTGGTTTTAGGGAATACATTCAAGCTAAAACCTTTTGAGAAATGAATCACTGCATAGTGCATCATCTGCTTTTATAATATATTAAACAGTAGATTGGGAGAACCTTTACTGAAGGGATTCTTTATTGCAACCTAATGGTTTAATAATAAAATCTATACAACCAGACCAATGCTTTGAACCTAAAATCTTTAATATCCAATGAAGGATGTTGTGTGTACCATAGACCATACTCACTGACTGTAGTCAGTGCAGCATTTTATAATGCATTATTCTGTCTTTTAGCAGCATTTTCTTTTTCCCTCTCTACTTACCTCTACCTGTCTCTTTCAAAAGATTAAATGTTCCATTAGGGCCAGTATCAATCTTGCTGTCATTTATGATATCTGCAATACCCATCTCAATGATACAATTCCAGTAAATTCTTGTTGAGATCTGTTATTATTAACAAGAGGTTTAAAATTAAGTTTATTAACTCCTTTTTCCTTGGTAATATAATGCTTGATATTAGAAAATTTGAGAAAAAAAAGCAATTTTTATTTTTAGGTAATTTTAGTACAGAGGAGGATTAAGCATGTAAGAAATGTAAGCATTCTTGACAAATTGCCCACAAAGTATAAAATTGTGTTATATTGTCATAACAAGAGGGGAAGAATCCTTTAATGTGCTAATTTGAAAGTGTTGAAAAGATATTAATCCAGTTATTTTTCAAGCTTATTTTATGCTGACTATTTTAGTAAAGCAAGAGTGATATAATAGCAAAGTCTTTAACTGGTTTAGATCTATCTAAGCCCCTGGAATTTTTCCCCAGTACTTTATTACCTTTATAGATCCAAGATTTTGCCTCATTCATTTTGTTTTATCTCAGATTCCAGATTTGTAATGTCTTCCTAATACACTGAGTCACCTAAACACAATTTGGAAAATGTTTTCGTTATGCCCACTTCCTACTTGATTCATATATTAATCAGCTATATAATGAGCCTCCTTTGTACATGCTCAGTTCATTGTCTGAAACTGGCTAAGTGGGCAAAAATTCCTACTTTCACAGAGCCTTAATTCACCTAATCTGTCCCATGTATTTTATAAGCCAGATCACAACCTCTGGTGCACAATTTTGCCCAAAATATGGGCCCAAGTGTAGATCAAGGAAGGCAATGAAGGACAGTTCATTTGTAAGGATCAGTGTCCTTGAAGCATATGATACCAAATTTTATCATTGTATTTTGCACCAAGAAGACTTTATGAACTTTGAAATATGCCTTTCCTTTCATTCATGTAATCATTAAATGAACATTTTTAAAATACCTACTAAGTCCCGGGCCCTTTACTGGCAGGCATGACATGTGTCATATACTGGAGTTGTATAAATGACAATCTAAGGTATGATGGAAAATAACAAATTCATGGCTTTATATCATAAGTTTCAGCCTAGTTGATATTTTGGTTATTTCTAAAACTCCAGTGTTATTTTGCTGATTTATACTATGATTTAGAATTGGCATTTTAGGTCTTTTAAAAATGTAATTTTTTGAGTTTCATGCTCTGACAGTTTTAGTGTGGAATTAGCCCGAGGTAGTTTTATAGTAATAAGGGATGTCTTATTGAAGAAGCCTGCTAGTACTTTAACTTTTATTCTTTTATTTCCTGCTCCAAAACAATTGAAAAACTAAAAACTATACCCAAGGGAACTAATTCTCAAGTATGATCTGAAACTATTGGAACATAAATTCTTTAGTTTTTAAGTAAAATAATATTCATTCCATTCTCTCACTGAAATTATTGGGTTGGTTTTAAAATGAACCAATATACACCTGAGGCTTTGGGTTGATATTTAATGCCAAGGAAATGTCTAGTAATTCTAAAAGCTGACTATAACAAGGTTATTGCCACACTATGAGTATAATTTTAAATTACAAGGCAAGCAGAAAAGTAAGGGAAAAAAGCCAACATTCTTGCCTAGGAAGGCAAATGTGAACTTGCTTGGAGGCCAAACTTGGTTTATAAATTTAGGTCTCCTGATAATAATGATTTAATATTATTGTAGGAGCATGAGCAAAGAACTACTGTGTCAGGAATAAAGGGTTATATATTATTTATTTGACTTTTTTATTATTGGTGCTTTTCTTCCATGGCGTGTAAAGTACTTTTTAAATATCCTCCTGGCAGTGCTGAAAATTCCTTTGTTATGTCAGTTCCTTCCTTCAGATGGGGAAAGTGAATGAACAGAGTATCATTTGTCAAAGGTCATGTTTCTCTGATTCTTACTGAGTGTAAAGGTGTGATGCTGAGGCAAAATGCAGCAGTAGATCATGTCAGCTCAGTTTCATCTACGGAGTCAACGTGTGAACTCCAGCCATGGTGTTTGTAAACCCATAATGTGATTAACTATATCAGGAAGGGTTGCAAGTATTTAAGGACCCTAAACAAATTCCAAACACATAGAAAATTACTGAGTCAGGAGTAATTTAGATAAGTAATTTGCTATCTTATGTAACTAAACCAATTAAAAACCCTGGTTTTAGAAGACTAGAACCAGAGCTGGAAGCACCATTTAAAAATGCCTTTTTATGGAACATCTCTAATTCTGTTGTTATCTGCTGGTCAATTCCTTTAGCTGGATAGAGAACAGTGCAACCAGTAAATTAAATAAGATGGCTTCTTAGTTAAAATGTATGGCATCCACATTCACTTCAAAATAACAAATGCTAAGTGAAATAAGCCAGGTGGCAAAAGACAAATACCATATGACTTCACCTATAAGTGGAACCTAATCAACAAAACAAACAAGCAAGCAAAATATAACCAGAGTTGTTGAAATTAAGAACAAATTGACAGTAACCAGAGGGTACGTGGGAGGGGATAATGGAGAGAAAAGAGGGAAGGGTTTTTGGGAACATGTATACAGGACATGTGGACAAAACCAAAGGGGGATAGGGATCAAGGGTGGGAGGTGGGGTTGGCTGGGGTAGGAGGGAGTCCTGGGGGGGAAATGGAGACAACTGTACTTGAACAACAATAAAAAAAAGATTAAAAAAATAAATTCAGAAACACTTACTGGCTGGAAAATTGGTAGTGTTTAACTCTTCTTTCATAGCATTGTTTTTGGGGGGTATTTTCCAACAAAGGGAAAACAAAACTAGAGAAGAATGTTGATTAACCAAGTTTGGGTGATATGCTCACCCCATTGGCCAATGAATCTCCTGCTAAAATAAACAGGCTGAAAATAATATGGATTTAAGAGTTGTAGTAGCAGGAATATGATAGCAGAGGGGCCAAGCATGTCACCCTAAGCTTAGGGAAGTTTGCATCCCAAAGGAAAAGGAAGTTTTCTAGAGAAATCTGACCAGTAAAGGCCCTTTCACTGAAACTAAAGCATCTGGTTACGGACAAAGACATTAAAGCATGGAATTAAATAGACTTAGAAAGTGTGAGTCATAGTAGATGAAGGCGTGGAAGGTTCTTACAGCACCTGTCACAGCACTGTTTCATAAACACTAGCCTCAATAAACATTATTTGATGAGGATAACCAAAAATTATTCAGGTGATTAGCAGTGCAATCAGCAAACTAAATTAGATGGACTTCCTAGAAAAATACATCATGCATATTCATACAAAAATAATTAATTCAAGGGATTAATGACATTTCAAAAAGGGATAACTAATTAGAAGGATAATTTAAAATATAATCTCATTAATGTTGATTAGTTTACAATTATTTAAAGAACAAGAGTAGAGAAAGGAAATGAGAAATAATAAGTGAAAGCTATGGGAAAATCAGCCAACAAAATACAGAAAAATATAGTATATGACATTTTCTCATTTCAAAATATCAACATTTTCTG
>JAPYXV010000663.1:0-14922 GCA_028533065.1 Trachops cirrhosus | reverse complement strand
TTTCTACTGCGTACAATTCCATGGTGTAAATGAACTACAGTTTTTTGATCCACTCACTTACTGATGGGCACTTAGGTTGTTTCCTGTACTTGGCTATTATAAATAATGTTGCCATGAACATTGGGGTGCATAGGTTCTTTTGAATTGATGTTTCAGGATTCTTAGAGTGTAATTCCAGCAGTGGAATTGCTGAGTCAAATAGCAGTTCCATATTTAGTTTTCTGAGGAAATTCCATACTGTTTTCCACAGTGGCTGCACCAGTCTGCATTCCCACCAACAGTGTACTAGGGTTTCCTTTTCTCCAAAACCTCACCAGCACTTGTTGTTAGTTGATTTGTTTATGAAGGCTATTTTGACCAGTGTGAAGTAGTATATCATTGTGATTTTAAATTTATCTCTCTGATGGCTAATAATGCTGAGCATCCTTTCATATGTCTCTGGGTCCTCTGTATGTCTTCCTTGGAGAAGTGTCTGTTCAGGTCCTCTGCCCATTTTTGAACTGAATTTTTGTTCTTCCTGGAGTGGAGTTATGCTAGTTCTTTACATATTTTGGAGATCAAAGCCTTGTCTGAGGTATCATTGACAAATATGTTTTCTCATATGGTTGGTTCTTTTTTCATTTTGATGATGTTTTCTTTAGCCGTGCAGAAGCTTTTTAATTTGATATAGTCCCATTTGTTTAGTCTTTCCTTTATTTCCCTTTCCTTATGTCAGCAAAAATATTGCTGCATGGGGTATTACATAATTCGTATCTTAGCATCTATATGATATTGTCAAAGAAGTCTCCCAATCAAACCAAACAATTGTCTTTTACCTCTTATCATGTTATGCTATTTTAATTATATGTGAATGTGAATCACAGCCTCATATTTTTATTTGGGTATTTGATAATTTCTTCATTTTGCTTGTTTGCATATCCCTTCTGAGAATAATGCAAGCTTTCTGGGAGGAGAGCACTGTCTGTCTTGTTCAGAGATGCATTCCCAGATCTTCAAATTGTGCTTAGGATATAATAAGCACTGAACACATGGGAGTGGACTGGATGCATGCACATAAAGTCAAATGTTTCTAATTAAAAAAAATTGAAATGACTCCATGTAAACTAACACCTACTATTTTATACCTCTAATCACCTCAAGTGTTTGGGGAATACATTACACTAGAATTTATAAGTAAGTACATTTCTATTGTATGAGAAAAAATTCAGTAATTTTGTATCTTTCCATTTTTGAAGTGAAACTGTAGGTGGAAATATAATATAGACAATACAAACCATGAAAATATATGCAAGTGCTATAAAGGGAAACTTATTGTTAGGATATTAGTTCATGCACATTAGAAAGTGATACATTGAGGATACTTAGTGCATTTTCTTATCAAGCTGAAAAATTGTTCCATTTCAGCATAAAGACAACATAGGCTTAAATATAGCTATAACTAATAGATCATTTTGCACAACATTAAGCCTGCAAATGCTCTCAAGAATTTTTGATGCTGCAGTACTTTTAAACAACTGTGATGCAGTTAATTTCTACTGTGCACATAGGCAGCTAATAACCATAGAAGCACCATTGAGACAGTTATACAGCAAATATAGCAGTGATGAACTAAGTAAATTAGAATTGAAAGAACCTTGGAATAAAAGAAAATCATTCTGGTTTGTTTGTAAATATATGAAGAATGAACTCTGAATCTACAATACAATGTCTCTTGATTTGTTTCCAAATTGATAAAATTAGCAGTAAAAGCTTATATAACACATATATACATACCAGTCTATTATTGGGTCCTAGTGGTTATATTAACCCAACATCATATCTGTTGATATCTTGCCTTGAAATTTGGTGACTTCATGACCAACTTTGGATATTGTTGCACTATGTAAATTACCTCTTTGATGCAAAATTCATTCTTTCTTTAATTCAGCATTTTTTGTTTTCAGTTGTTGTGCATCATTTTCTTACATTTAAAATGTTTGGGACAATATTCCTTCATCTCCTACAATTTTGGTCTTTCCTTTAGAAATCTTTGCCATATCAGCCACATTTCCATCATTATAGCATTGGTTTTTCAGGGTAATCCTCTCCTGTGGTCTATATAATCTACATTCACTTTTGAATATTTATCTGAAATAACTCTTGCCAAATTATTTTATATTCATTTTCCTTAATTAAGTTGGGATCTCTTTAAATGATCAAGGATATATTTTCAAATATTTTAAAATAAACTGCTACATGTTTTAAATAGTTCAGTACTTGAGAAAACAGGAATTCACTATTTCAGTGGTCAGTATCTGTTTCTATAACATAATTAAAAATATAATCTATAGTAGCAACTCAAAACAAATTAGTGACGTTCATGCCATTTTAAAAAGAGTTTCTTATAATTGAGAAAGCCTAATGGGAAACATTTCAAGTTGTGGAAGGTTGTTTCTTCAGTGCGTTTTGCTACAGGGAACATCGGATCATTTGCTGGCTCTATCTCTTTGGTCACTTTCTCTATACAAATTGGATTTCCTCGAGGAGCTTGGCCTGTGTGCAGCTGATAAGTAGTGTGGCAGGCTTGTATTTGGTATTCCTCCTAGAACTTGAACTTCATTCTTTTCATTCAATTTTCTATTTGTTATAGTCTGTACTGATGTTTTTCCTTTTCTGCCTGTCCTTTTCCATGCTCTCAAATACAATGTCTTGTCACTTTCGGTGCTTGAATAATAAGTTGCTTTGTCCAGCAATACTAATATATGGTCTCCAGTCACATTCTTTAGAGTGACTCACCCTGCACAAGTCATTTTGCATTGCTTGCCTCCAAAAATGTAGATAAAAAACTGCAAAATCTTGAAGAACATGGATTAAAATTTAGCAATAAAATGCAATTTAAAAAGCCACATTAACTCCACAAATATTCTAATTTCTGCACTTATGAAACTAAACTGTCATTTGGGATTAGAAAAAAATTATAAGATTTACAGATCCATGCACTAATGAATGTTAATTAGGCTAGAAGTGCAGGAGGCACCACCATGTGATTGAAGCAAACAAACAGAAAACCTCCAAACAAGAGTGCATAAAAGGACATTTGATGGCAAACTTTATCTATTACTTGCCATAGACTCAAAAATATTCATGTTAATGAAATTACTAGGGTGAAAATGGCATAATATTTGAAATTGGTAATTCTGTTTATTATCAAGCATGCTTATTTGAATTAATGAAAATAGAAGCATAGCAATATAAACATTGTTATACATATAATGCTGGGGCTGACTAGGCTCAATAAAGGTTCCATGTAAACTTTCACAGCTTTGAGAATCAACAACATAGGTCAAATAAATTTGCATTAAAATGTGTTATAAATAACTTAATACTAAAATATTAAAACAGGCCAAAAGATAGCTTCTTCTTTGTGTATGCAAGTCAACTAACAACAACCGTTGAAAAGTGATTAGCTCCCATGTAAAATACCTACAATCTAGAATAGAGTTAGCTACAAAACCTACACTTAAAACAGTGAAAATATACACAACTATGTATCAGAGGAGAAAAATATATATTCACTTTAAATGTGAACATGCTCTGTTTATGTGTTTACTTTTGATTATTCAAGGACAAACTGTGGATAATAGCAGACACTGCTTGACTAGCTTTATCAAGTATAACCAGAATACCTTACTTTTAAATCAGGCAATTTTCCAAAGACTATAATGCCTATGAATTGTTGCTATGTCAGCTCTCCTTTTTCCTATATGGTAACATTTTAGAAAGCCTGATAAATTGGATTAGTAAAGAAATGGACCTAGAAAATTTGTTTCAGTATTTGTTTGTTTGTTTGTTTGATTGATGCTACTTTTTGCTATGGTACATAGATGCCAAAATTTTAAAATGTTGTTAATCTGAGATAATGTTTAGTTCATTTTTTAAATTTATCTATGGGAAAATCTTTACTTGGATTTTAAGCTATTTTCATTCTGAACCTGTCATGGTGGAATGAGAGGCTAGAGGGGAAATAAAGGCAGGGCCCTCACCATTACAACCTAACAAAGAACTAAATACAGGAGGCTCAAAGCAAAAGCTCACACCTTGACTCAGTAACCCTGAGCCTGGTAGGATAAGGCTGCCAGGTGTCCTGAAAAACAAGTGAAGCTATGATAGTGTAGGAGAGGGGGTACCCTTGAAACTCTGTGTGCATCATCTGCCCTAGCTGGGAAAAGGAAAACCTTGAGACTGTAGATTCATCCCAAAGCCAGGAAGGGAGAAGGGGAGGGGCTCCATCATGCCCAAAGGGGAAGAAAAAAAACATAAAACAACTTTGGTTAACTGCCTACCTCCCATCACATATGCAAAATGAACAACTAGATTCTAGAGCAAGATAAGGATTCTGGCTAACAGACCTCCTCCCATACCTATGTTTGGGTAGTCACATCTCCCCTGGGGAAGCTGGCACCACCTGTACCTGCCAATCAACATGTAATTTCTTCACCTCCACAATCTCTCTAACACATTATTGCTTGTCTTGTTGATAATAAACATCCTAACAGGTGTGAGGTGGTGTATCAGCGTAGTTTTCTTTTGCATTCCTCTAATGACTTGAGAAGTTGAGCAATGTTTTTTATATCTGTTGGCATTTGTATATCTTACATGGAGAAGTAATTGTTCAGGTTGTCTGCCAATTTTTAAATTGGATTGTCTATTTTTGTTGTTGTCTTTGAGTTATATGAGTTCTTTAAGAATAGTGTTACCATATGTCCCAGTCTCCTATCTTCTGGGTATCTTTCTGCAAAAATTGAAAACATTTGTTTATAAGGATATATGTACTTATAGTTTCACTGCAGCATTATTCATGACAGCCAAGACATGGAAATCACTGACATTTCCATCATTAGATGATTGGGTAAGAATATGCAGTACATATACAGAGGGCTGTCCAGAAAGTATCCAGCCACATAATATGAAAAATAGAAACATTTCTTGAAGATACAGGATACAGGAAACATTGTACATAAGACAATGATGCCTCAGTCCCCTTCAAAGCAGGCACCTTGAGAACTCACACAGATCTCCTAATCACCATCAGCTGCCCTGTTGTATTTTCCTGAATTTCACTGATGGTCTGAAATCTCTTCCTTTTTAAAGGGCTGTAGAGGAGTTGAGTCAACTGAGTGATTTGATGTTTTCCCAAAAAGTTCTGCATGAGGCATAATGCATGAGCAGGCACATTGTTGTGATGAAGCTGCCAATCACCATTTGCCTATAGCTGCAGCCTTCTGAATCATATGAATAGTTTCTTTAGCAGAATGTTCAAGATTAATGCAAAATTTGATGCAGATTCATTGCTCTACTCCCTCAGACATTTTGAATGTGATGACCACACAGTACACATGCTAACTCAATGGCATCTACTGCCCCCACTGACTAGTACAGTGAAATTGTTATTATTCATGCATGCACATTCCAGTCCACTCTCCTTGGCTGCCAGATTACATCCATGCCACACAAACTGTTCTTGTTAAATTAACAACGGTTGGAATTTTTCTGTATAGACTGCGAAGACATGATTAATGAATTTGGGGGATATGATCACTGATTTTAGAGAAAGAGGAAGAGAGAGAGGTCAGTGTGAGAGAGAAACGTCCATTGGTTGCCTTCTATATGCATCCTGATTGGGAATAGAACCCATAATCTAGGTATATGCTGTGATTAGGAATTGAACCCACAACCTTTTGGTGTACAGGAAGACACTTAAACTGACTAAGCCATCTGACCAAGGCTACAATTTATTATATTTTGAAGATATAATGTGATAAAGATATAAAGTTAATAATAAGTATAATAATAAAATTCAAATTTCACTTTATCTTTTTTTAGTTTTACTTACCTTTTTTAATACACTGCTAAACACAAATATTATGTGTAAGGACTTTCAATATTATCTCCCAAAATAGCTTTAGTGTTTGATTATTCATCTCTTTAATGTTTATGAAACAAATGTGACCATTGGTTTTACTATGCATGGTGATTTTAATATTCATTATAAAATGCTGACTACTACTGATCTTACTTCTTACCCTGGAGCTAGAATCTTTTATTTTTCAATTGGGTAGCTCAATGTTTTCATGAAAGGTGTTTTTGACCCTGTGTTTTTTCCCCCTGTTTCTGTGTTCAAATGTCTTTTGTGATGGGAAATAGTATTAGGTTTGCCTTCCTATCACAGAAAGTTTAAAGTCTTTATAGATGCTTACACTTAATGACAAATTTATACTAAGCTAAAATATAAGCGTAGGTTTAACAATTTACATATCCTCTTTCTCCTCCCACTCCCTCAACACTGACTTGATCTGTCTCATCCAACCATGACTTCACAAAATCTCTGGGAAGGATACTGTGTGATGTCATGGGGTCTTTCTTCTGCATTAACAATTCCCAATTGTTACCATCTGATTGGAAAGGGATCTTTCAATGCAATAGTACAAAATAGTATGGTAATACAAGCTGTAAATAATATAAAGCAAGAGTATTCTATTTTCTAAGTAGTCCACTCTCAAAAATCTAAGAATCTAATGTGGACTTTCCATGATTGGGCATTGCTTTGCCTTCAGCTGATTTCATATCCAATTAGCTGTAGGAAATTTCAAGAAGGTACCATTCCTTTTGAGTATGCATTGTGCCATTCAGAGATATGCAACCCAAATTACATTATCTACGAGTCATCTCTCTCAATATTTGAAGAGGCATACAGTTTTGTAAAACTTACATGTGCTTTCATTGAATTATAGAATGTGATTACTTTTAGTTTTTTACTTCTAAGAAATAGTTTATATTTCACTTATATTTAGCATTCATATGTTAACTATGCTTATCCATTTTAAAATATGGTATATAAAATGGTCTACGACATTCAGAATTAAACAATATATGATGCAATGTTTATTAATATGTATACCTGAACTCTCTTAAGCAGTCTAAAAATTTGTTAATAATTGAATCAATAACATTAAATAATGGTTTAGGCTTAATAGGGAAATATACATAAAATATATCTTCCTCTTTAAATTGTTTTTAAATATTTTTTATTTAACCAATGTGTATAATCATTGGTTGAAACACTAAGGTCTCCTCTCTCTCCCCTTTTCTCTGTCTCTTTCGCAGTGTATGTGTGTGTGCATATCCTCATATACACAGGCATTCACATACAGTCATTTTTATTACAAAAAGGATTGTATTAAAATAATATAGTTGAATTACTAAAGTCTGAGCCTTGACAAACAGACATTGTCAAAAAAAATACCAACCACCACTTAAAAATAAAGTGGAGTCCTCTTTATTTTAAAAATGGTTTGAATTGCATTTTTATTTTGCACTATTTAAAATAATCAAATAAAAACTAGATGACAGTTACATTGTCCTTGGTAAATGTGTGTGTGAGAGATTTAAATGAATGGAAATGTAAATAGTGTAAACACTATTTAAGTAATCAATACTGGGAAGGTAACATAACTTTGCCAATGTGTATTTTCATATGCAGTGTAAATAAAATTATTTTATATTAACCACTAAAATTTGCTTTAAAATATAAAGTTGAAGTGCCACAACTTTATGTAAAATTCACTATTTTCCCTAAGGCTATGTGATTAATAAAACAAATACTATATAGAATTTTGCCTCATTTTTTGTCCTTATTTTTTCTGTAGCTTACTGTACTTGGTATTATTTTTGAACATGCCGATGAAATAATTATTTTCAAGAACATTAGCACCTTATTATGTCTTATAAACTGTTAATCCTTTGTTTTCATTTTGATTTTCCTCTCAGCAGGATTTGACTGAAAACCACTCCCAATTTCTTGAAAAACCTCCTTTTCCAGGAATCAGTGACAATGGAAAACTGTTACTCTTTTCTTATCTCCTGGGACATCTTCCAAGCTCTCCTTCTGGTCCTCACAACGTTAGAGAGATTTACTGTTCTATCTCAGCCTCTTTTCCACTTTTATTGAGGGATGCCATCTGATCTCAAGGCTTCGAAATCATCTACATTCTGATGATTGCCAGATTTGTATCTATCGTCTTGATATCTCCCATGAAACATGTCCATATTTCCAACAGACTACTCAGAATCTTATTTTGGAAATGTTGTAAGTATCCATTATTTACATGCTCAAAAGAAGACCCTTGAATTGCCCCCTCTCCTCTCCTTTCCATCAGTTCAAGATTGATTCATTCTCACGTTATTTCATAAACATATCACATAATTTATCCTGGGTTAATCTATTCATGTACTACTCTCAGAAAGTGCATTCTCTTGGTCTGTCTCCAAGATATTTCCCAAATATGCTTATTTTCTTCTATTTCCACTAATTCTATTTATTATACATTGATTACCTTTTGCTCAGGCTCATATATACAAGAGCTTAAGAAATAGATCTGAATTGCTGTTTTTAATATATTACATCCTGTCAAATCTCTGATTAAAATCATTCAAAGTTTTTCTACTTAAATTAGAACAAATCCAACCTTTCTGTCATGATTAAGAAATCTGATTCTTGCCTCCTCTTGCAGTGAAACCTTTGCAAAGTTCCTCTGTATATCCTAGCTATACTAGCACTCTTCTTAACTCCTCGGTTTTCCCTTGTTTATTGCCATCTGTTGGTCTTTGTTTCTGTTGCTTCCTCTGCATGGCAATCTATTTCCCAGGCATGTGTATGTGACTGGTTTTTCTCCATCATTAAGCCTTTCATTCACATGTTACCTTATTACCCTGACCATTCTATTTAAGGTAACTTCCCAGCCACTACATTTCTCATGCTGATTTATAACTATATTGATCACTCTCTGAAATTTCATTTTTATTAACTTTGTATATGCTTAGGTCTCTATATCCCTGCCTCTCAGACACATAATGGAAGAGGGAGCTCCACAGTGAAAAAGTTTGTTTGACTTGCTCAATTATGCATTTCCAGTGCTCGCGACTATGATTGACATATTACAGAGAAATGTTGGTAAACATTGTCCTGGATGAATATTAGTGAAATGTCACCTAATTAAGTAAAATAACAGATGAACAATTTAACTTTTCAGAAGAAAATATTGTTTCAACTTTATGTTTGAAAACATTTCATTACTTTAGCTTTATTTATTTTTTTAACTTATTAGATTAATGACTTGCTTGTGCCAGACATCACCATGTGAGGTACGTCTTCTTTATCCATGGGAATGCTGGTACATCCTGGATCAGGCAATTTAGTACCACTACTGTACTTTAATTGTCTTTTAATTAAGAATAGTAAATAAATACAGTTTACATACATGGTTCTTTATTATGTTATATCAATTGCGTCATTGATACATATACAATATTATATTATGTTATATTATATTATATTAATCAATGCCATCATTAATATAGTTACAATTTAAATATGCAAATCTGCTTTCTGGATAAAGCAGGTTTGTGTATTTCCCTCATTATAAAAATATGACACATCAAAAGAAACACAAAATATATTTTAAAATTATAAAATGTGAAATTTTCTTCAGTATCTACTTTTAGTTTTATAGCAGTCACTATTCAAGCAGCTATTACAGATGCTATGAAGCTCATACTTCATTTTGATATGTCAACATTATAACTATTAATATAGAAATGAAGCGGTCATGAAAACAATAAACGTTTAAAGAATTATGCATTTAACTCGTTTTCATAAAAAGATAAAAGCCATCATAAAATTGACAATTACTTTACAAGTCAGGAAGGGACTTAACTCCTAAACAAGATCATTATTCTTAAAAAACTTAAAGAAGTACATTATCCAACAACATATGTACTAACATTGTTAAGAATAAAAATCATTTAATTATGTTAATTATTTAATTGTAAGTTAATTATTTAAGAAATAATTCTAAGTGAATGCAATTTGCATTAGAAATTTTGAAATACATATGTTTTGTATATTTTGTACAACTAAGGAAATTAAATACTGTTATATAATACCGTGGTTACCAAATGTGTGCAAAACTGCCCCTGGAAACATCAGCGAACTTGTAAGTGGACCTCAAGGTATTTTAAATTTTCAAAGGAACGGAGTGTTCTTTGACACAAACCACTGTTCCGTACATCAGCACTCCTGCATATTCTGGTGGGAACAGCACAGGCTGAGGAGCAGGCTGCCTGGACCGGCTTCCAGGATTCACCACTCACGAGTCCTGCAATCTCAGGTAAAACTGAAACCTCTCAGTGAGTCCTTTTCCTTAATTGTAAAAAGATAATTATATTTATGCTACATCGTTATTGTGAGAATGTAAATGTAATACATTTGGCATGTTTATAACAATATTCGACATGGAGAAAGAACCCAATGAATTTGAGCGATGATGGCAACTTTGCTATGTGTCATGAGCACATATGTGCTAGTCAGGAACTAGCACATATAGTTCCTGAATATAGTCTTTCCTATAAGTCAGCCGGGCAACTGCTCAGCTAGCTGCCTGCTCAGCAGAGGGGCATCAAGGAATTGACAAGGGTCACACGAGGTAACTATGCTATTCACTCAGTTTTTGTTGAATGCAGGTTCACTCAAAATAGAACACTGATATACATTAATATCCTATTTATACTCTAACAATCTAAGAGAAATATAACATGTACACAGAGCAATTGATGGGGGATAATGAACCCGAGTCCCAGAGTCTCAGTCTGCAGGTCCAGGAGACAGCACAGTGGATGAGGGAGTTATCAGCGTCTTACAAGGAAGGATCTCCCTAGACAGGTGGGCAGCACGACAGACAAAGTCCTCACTCCAGCAGGGCAGAGCCTCCGGTGGCCGATGCAAGGGAGATCAGTGTGGCATGGAGCATCACTCTGGTATATGGAGTTCAGCTGTCGCAGCAGTGGTCTGGAGCTTGCCCCAGTTATATCATGAGAGCGGTGCACTCCACCCTTCTGGTTGTGTTGATAAGTGTCTCAGTACTCCAGATAGCAAGTGGGGAATGTCTATGGTCTCACTTTGAAGATGTGGTTGTTCTGATCACCTGTGCAGATATCTTGGGCATGTCTCCTTGCCAGATGTGTCTAGAGTTACTTAGGTAGTTTCCCTCTTGAACTAAATTGTCATGGCTGACTGGCAGCCATCTTGATTGACATGTGTGACTTCTTTTTGTTCTGTATACTTTATGGTATCTTGACTGGACCAATGCCATTTTATTGGTCCTGCTCTCCTTACTATGTATTTCTATTTCTTCATACTATGTCTTAGAGGTCTTTCTTGCCAGCAATATTTTTAAATAAAGTTATGTCTTATACAGCTTTTTAAAAGTCGTGTAGTATTTCATAGAACACATATGCAATAATATATTATGTCATTCCTTTTCAACATTTGTTGTGATTTTTTGTTATAAAAAGCAATGCAATGATGAACATTTTTTTTCACATTTTGCTGCGAATGTGCAGACTACTGGAATCAGTGCCATGCATGCTTGAGGAGTTTTGATAAGGGACAATGTAATTAATTCCAAAAATTCACTTTAACAATTCATACTCCTAGTTGCAAAATGTGTCAGTTTGTTTTCCCTACATCACATTTTTTTCTTTATATTTTATTAAGTTGAGAAGATGTAGTATTTTGTAGCTTTATATTTCTTTTGTAATATGTTAGGATTGATTATAATATAATCAGAATTGATCAGCACAAATATTAACATAATGTCTGTTTAAGAGATGATGTATATAATCTCTAAATATATACATATATACACATATATGTATATATTTCCCATCTTTTTAAAACCCTCTTCATTCCTAATGTTTACCTGACCTAATGGCTTTCCATATCTAATGCAAACATGCATTTCACAATTTCAAGACCTTGTACTGGCGTCATGTCTTACCTATTATAACTGGAGGCAATTATAACTTAACACTGGAAAACATTTTAAAATTGTGAGATAAAAATTTAAATTTGTTTGTTGTAAATTAAGAGTGAAAAATAACTTATAATACTATAGTCTTATTTTTAGGTATAGAAATTTTAGTGTTGTGGAAGTTAAAGGAGAGAATTTGTGGGACACCTACTTCAGGAGAACTTCTTACATCACACAACACAGATATATTCATAAACATCTGCCACAGAAATCTTCAGAAAATTATCTAGAATATTATGTTAAAGGGTTCATATGTTATGCTGTTCAATTTGGTTAAGCACTTACTATTAGCCAGATCTGGATACAGACATGTATATGTAAAATATAATTATGAACATTTGAAGCAGTTCATAATATTTTAAATGATTTTGCCTTCTAGAATCAAAACATCTATATTATAGTAACTTTTGATTCCTGTTTTAGTTCCTTTTTTCTCCTTATGCCATACAAATCATTTCAATGACAACACTCACCGAATATTTTATTGACTGTATTTTCTTGTCCTGCTTGTAGTTAGGCAATGTCATGTTTCTTACTCCAGCCAATGCGGTCTGAATAATATGGTGTCTATCACTCGAAGAGGGGCACACTCAAGCCTCCGTCTGTCTCTCCCTGTTGCAGCACTGAGATTGTTCACATGGACCAGATGTTGCCATGGTAGGTGGTAGAACTGCTGTCAGCCTGGATCCCTGGGTGTCTTAGAAACAGAGACCCCACTATAGAAATCTTTAGATTTCTTGTCTGTAACATGTCTTACCCTAATACGTACTTCACACCTTTAAAACATGTAATCTTTACTTTTTTAGAAAGAGTTTAAATTGTAAAGGGTCTCCTTCCTCGGGAAAGAAGTCAATTCCACTGTTAAAATACTAGGCATCATATGATGAGAGAACCTTGCCTGAATTGAGTGCTATGCAAGCAATTGCAAGTAATTTAATATAATAGAACTATTCTGCTGGAGTTTATTCTTAAGATAATAAAGTATTTCTTTTTTCCATATATAATAAAACGCAAAGTACCACTTTGGTTTTCATCAGCAAAATCTATGGCTTTAAAATCTAAGTACTAAAGTCTGTTGATTAGTGTATGCAGAATTTTTTACTTGCCCAATCTGTAAATTGAAGTTTTATGCAAATAACAGCTTGGACAATCTGAAGAATAATAGAAATTTCCTTAAGAGCCAGCAATTTTTGTCATCTTTAGGTATAATAAAATCACAATCAGAATCTCTGTATATTGTACTCCAGTTGAATCAAATGTACATTAGATATGTTCTTTTCTTAGAAAGTATTGTATATGCATAATAACATTCTATCTCTTTTTGTTTTTTTAAAGATTTTATTTATTTACTTATTTTTTATTTTAGAGAGAGGCAAAGGGAGGGAGAAAGAGAGGGAAAGAAACATCAGTGTGTGGTTACCTCTCACATGCACTCTGCTGGGGACCTGGCATGTGCACTGACTGGGGATTGAACAAGCAACCCTTTGGCTCTCAAGCTGGCACTCAATCCACTGAACCACACCAGCCAGGGGTCGGTTGTGTGATTTTTTTGGCAATGGAAAAAGAAAGATTAGTTTACTACTGTTCTTCACATTGTAAGGTCCATTTTGGTTATTCAGACCAACCACAGTTACTCAGTCATGGGTGTAATGATAAGGTCAAGGAAAGGACTGGTAAAACAATCACGGTCAAACTGAGGTTTCATTTTGGTGAACATGGGTGGATGTAATTTAGTGGCATACTGTACCTGTTTAAAAAATAATTATAATCCACACTGGGATAACAAATTAAGGAATACTAAAGTTGTATGTTGGTCCTCCACAGCAGAATGATTTTATGAATATGTCAAAGCTAAGATATGAACTGAAAAACTCAATTTGTAAGGATATGTTGGAAAAAAAACTATCAGAGAATGCAAGTTTATTATAAAACTATTTTGAGGTTTTATAAATCCCAAAGAAAAGGACTTGTAGAAATGTTCCTTTGCATTCTAAAATATTGGAATATGCATTGGAAATGCACTGCATATATTTATTGTATTAATTAGTGTAATTAATATATTTTATCTTTTTTACTCTATTATATAAACTCATTATAAAGTCAAACCATCTATTAGAACTACTTTATTTCTATTATTTACTTAAATATTTCATTGGCTACTTAGGTAAGTTGCATTAAATACAAATATTATTAGTAGTATATTTTTAATCCAGGCCATTGAAAAGTTTGATGAAGTGAGTAAATATTTACAGGGTTGTTAAAAAATAATCTGTTAAGCTAGCCTTGTAATTACTATGCTAGAATGTGATTCAATTATTATAATCTTGTACAAGAGCAGCTTCTCATAATTAATCTGATGGAGACATATAATTATTTTTTATTTATAAAACTTGAAAACTCTAGATTTCATTTTATATCATAGAAGAGTTCTAAGAAATTTCTAGATGCAAAAATTCAATGAGAAAAAAGAGAAATATAAGATCTTTGATTAGTTTGGACAAATTAAAAATTTTCATTTCTTATAGACAAATTTCTTTATCAACTTACACACATATTTAAGGAATATTGACTGGAACTTTGGAGAACTATAGAACAGAAGTAAAAGAAATAATCAGCATGTTTCTTTTTATTTCTCTTCTATAGAAAACTGTATTAAATATTGTTGCTGATTAACATTTTATTTGGATTGTGTCAGTCATAACTTAGATCACAATACATACATAAAAATCACCTTCATGTTGGGTTTGTTCTGGTTTTGGTGGAAAATGTCATCAGCTATAGTTACATAGTAAGATTCCTTTATAAAAGAAGATATGGAGCCCTGGCTGGTGTAGCTTAGTGGATTAAGCGCGGGCCTGTGAACCAAGAGATCACGGTTCGATTCCCAGTCAGGGCACATGCCTGGGTTGCAGGCCAGTTCCCAGCAGGGAATGCACAGGAAGCAACCACACATTGATATTTCTCTCCCTCTCTCCTTCCCTTCCCCTCTGAAGATAAATAAATAAAATCTTTAAAA
>JAPYXV010000662.1:0-14922 GCA_028533065.1 Trachops cirrhosus | reverse complement strand
ACAACTGTAATAGCATGATCAATAAAATATATTAAAAAACAAACAAAAAAAGACTGTGGTTGTCTCGGTGAGTTATATAGATGTTCTTTTTCTTTTTAATCTGTATTTTTCTGTTGTGACCATTTAGGGTGGGGTAAGAGTAGGTTTACCGTTGTGAGTATGCAGAACACAGAGCTTATCCTTGTATTATTATTTACTATTGTATTATTTTCCATATGAACAACTGTAAACCTACTTTTTCCCCACTCTGTACATTGGTTTTTGTAGGAAAAAATTTTATCAAAAAATTTTCTGACAACATAGATGAATCTTAAAGGTATCATCCTAAGTGAGACAGAAAGACAGATACCATATGATCTTACTTATATGTGGAATCTAAAAACAAAACAAAACAAAAAACCACTCATAGATACAAAGAATGGATTGGTGGTTGCCAGAAGTGGGGGGCGAGGGTGAAACTGTGAAGTGGGTCAAAAGTTACTAACTTCCACTTATAAAATGAATAAATCATGAGAATACAATGTACACAATGACAACTGTAGTTAATAATACTGTATTGTATGTTTGAAAGTTGCTGAAAGAGTAGATCTTGCAAGTTCTTATCACGTGAAGGTAAATTTTTTTAACTGTATGGAGGTGAATGTTAACTAGACTTACTGTGGTGGTCATCTATTTCTCATTATATACAAATATCAAATCATATTGTATACCTGAAACTAATATAATGTTATAGGTCAATTATATCTCAATTTTAAAAAGTCAGTCATTGGGATAGTATATGTTCCTCTTTTATGAGACCCCCTTCTCATTAGTCAACATCACAGACATGAACAAGATTAATACTAGATAATCTCAAAGAGGAGGGAGCACCAAGAAAGATATGTTTGCTGATGAACCAGAATTAGGGAGCTAGAGTAGGTACATAAAGAAGAATTAGAGACTCTGGTCCAATTCAAAGTATCAACAGATGACACAAAGCTGGGAGCCTAAAACCCTTTGAGAGCAGATAAACACAGGGTCAGTATTAACATTTTCTCTACTGGCCATCTTTATCTGTCCCTAGGTCTTACTAAAACTTTCATGAAGACTCTTCTGAACCATTAGGTGCTATCCCTACCTTATAAGAGAAAGAAAGAAGAAAGAATAGTCAAAAGAAAAATCAGAGAGGGAAAATGTGCCAATAGATAAATCCTAAAACTTGTATTTCTCTTATTAGAAGTAAGGCAAAAATATTTTTAATGTGTGTTGCCTAATTGTACATGAGCATTGCAATTTATAACAATTTAATTTTGAACTGCTTTCATTGACTATTATGCTTATAACTATTAAGAGAATATTTTTCTTACGTTTATTCAACAGACAGTTATTAATGACTCTCTGTCCCAGGCAACCAATGACCCTAGGAGACACAGGGTAGGAAAGAAGGAACATGGGGAAGAGAGAGGGGCTTGGTGCCTATCCTCCAGCAGCAGCCAGTCACCTCCTGTACACCATTGCTACCAAAGGGGCACTCTCTGTCCTCCTGCCTGAGCCCCCATCTTTCTGAGTACCCTGCAGAGGCACGTGGAAAAGCTTTTGAGTGATTATGAACTTTCCTATTTCTGAGGCTCTTAGATATTCCAAAGAGATCCCTTAGCCCCCATTTGGCTTTTAACATTTATAGTTTTAACCGATTTATTCTTACCCATTTATATTGTGGCCATCTCTTTCTTCTGTGTTCTTTGAAAGATAGTTCCTGATCCATCTCTTCTTGAAGAGGCTTGTCATACTTTTTGTTGCCTTGTAAATGCAACTCCCTGGTAGACTCAGGAAAAATTTTGATGCTGTAGATCATTTGGCCTTTTTTCATTGTTAGGATTGAAGCAATGTAGTTTTTTTTAAGCTTTACTCATCTCATCTCAGTAGATACTATGGGGTGGGCTCCTGCCCTAAGTGTTCTACAAGGCACACATGAGATTTTTAGGAGGTAATTTAAAACCATTTCTAAATAGTTGGGTTTTTCTTTTTAAAAATGTTTCTTTTATCTCTCATTTCTAATTTTATTGCATTGTAATCAAAGAGTACAGACAATATTATTTCTACTTTTTTGAGAGTTTTGAACTGTTCTTTGTGGCCTAACAGTCAATTATTATAAATATCATGTTGGCACTTGAAAGATGTCTCTGAATGGTATAGAACTCATTCTGTTACATTTTATACCATTAGACACTTCATTGATCTAATTTTTTGGTGCTTACTTTGGGGAGAGATTGAGTGCACCAAGAAAGACAGAATGGTGCTCTAAAGTTCTTTTTGTTTTATTGTGTTTTTGTCAATTTCTTTTTGCATTTCCTTCAGTGTTTATTTTTTACATATCTCCATATTGTGTTATCTGACTTGTGAGAGATTATACCTTTGCTAGTTTACCATAATTAAAAGGTGTCTTGATGTTGACCTTCAGTATACAAAAATGACTTGGAAATACAATATGCTGAATTAATTTCTACTTAACAAAATTACTCAACAACCTCTGAATACCTTTCATTAATCTAGTTTTGCATATTCTTTTTTTAACTTTATTGTATTTCTTCCATTACCACTTACTCCCCTTAATCCACCTCCCCCAGCAATCACCACACCGTTGTCCATGTCTGTGAGTCCTTCTTCCTTTTTGCTCAATCCCTCCATCCTCTAAACAGCCCCCACACTAGCTATTAGTCTGACCCCGTTTTCCTTGTTACTTCAGTTTGTTCATTAGATTCCACATATGAGTGAAATCATATTTTATTTGTCTTTCTCTCACTCACTTATTTTACTTAGCATAATGTTCTTCAGGTCCATCCATACTGTCGCAGAGGGTAAAATTTTCTTCTTTTATATACCCAAGTAGTATTTCATTGTGTAAATGTCCCATAGTTGTTTTATCCACTCATCTATTGATGGACACTAGGGCTACTTCCATATCTTGGTGATTGTAAATAACACTGCAATGAACATAGGGGTGCTTGTGTTCTTTCAAATTAGTGTTTTGTGTTCCTTCAGAAATATCCCCAGAAGTGGGATTGCTGGGTCAAAAGGCAGATACATTTTTAATTTTTTTGAGGTATCTCCATACAGATTTCCATAGTTGCTGCACCTGTCTGCATTCCCATCAACAGTGCAAAAGGATCCCCCTTTCTCCACATCCTCACCAGCACTTGTCGTTTGTTGATTTATTGATGATAGCCACTCTGCCAGGTGTGAAATGGTATCTAATTGTGGTTTTAACTGGCATTTCTCTGATGATCAGTGATGTTGAGAATCTTTTATATGCCTATTGGCCATCTGTATGTCCTCTTTGGAGAAGTGTCTATTCAGGTCCATTGCCCATTTTTTATTGGGTCATTTGTTTTTTGTGTGTTGAGTTTTGTAAATACTTTATAAATTTTGGATATTAATCCTTATCAGATATATTGGCAAATTTGTTCTCCCATTCTGTGGGATGTCTTTTTATTTAGGTGATGATTTCCTTTGCTGTGCAAAAACTTTTTAATTTGATGTAGTCCCATTTGTTTATTTTTTCTTTTGTTTCCCTCGCCTGTGGAGGTATATCCAATAAAATATTGCTACGAGCAGTATTCAAGATTTTGCTGCCTATGTTTTCTTCTAGGATTTTTATGGTTTCAGGTCCAACATTTAAGTCTTTGATCCATCTTGAATTTATTCTTGTTTGTGGTATAAGAAGGTGGTCTAGTTTAATTTTTCTGCACGTATCTGTCCAATTTTCCGCAATGCTATTTATTGAATAAGTTATCTTTAGCCCATTATATGTGCTTGCTTCCTCTGTTGAATATTAATTGACTATAAAGGTCTGAGTTTATTTCTGGGCTCTATGTTCTGTTCCATTGATCTATATATCTGTTTTTATGCCAGTACCATGCTGTTTTGATTACTGTGGCTTTATACTATAGTTTGATATTAGGTAGTGTGATTACTCCAACTTTGTTCTTCTTTCTCAGGATTGCTGTTGCTGGGTGGGGCCTTTTGTGGGTCCATATAAATTTTTGAAATATTTGTTCTAGTTCTGTGAAATATGTCATTGGAATCTTGATAGGAATTGTGTTGAATCTATAGATTGCTTTGGGTGGTATGACATTTTAATGATGTCAGTTCTTTTTATCCATGAGCACAGTATGTGTTTCTACTTATTTGTATCTTCTTCAGTTTCTTTCTTCAATGTTTTATACTTTTCTGAGGACAGGTATTTTATATCATTAGTTAAGTTTATTCCTAAGTATTTTATCCTTTTTGAAGCAATAGTGAATGGGATTGTTTTCTTAATTTCCCTTTGTGTTAATTCATTATTGACATAAATATGCAACTGATTGCTAAATTCATTTATCAGTTCTAGTAGCTTCTTGGTGGAACCTTTGGTGTTCTCTGTGTACAGTATCATGTCATCTGCAAATAAAGACAGTTTTACTTCCTCCTTTCCAATTTGTACGCCTTTTATTTCTTCTTGTCTGATTGCTGTTGCTAGAACTTCCAGTACTATGTTGAATAGGAGAGGTAAAAGCGGACATCCCTGTCTTGTTCCCAATCTTAAAGGTAATGCTTGTACTTTTTGCCCATTGAGTATGATGCTGGCAGTGGATTTGTTTAATGTGGCCTTTATTGTGTTAGGTATGTTCCCTCTATTCCCAGTTTGTTGAGAGTTTTTATCATGAATGGGTGCTGAATTTTATCAAATACTTTATCTGCATCTTTATATCATCATTGATATGATCATGTGGTTTTTATCCTTCATTTTGTTTGTGTGGTGAATCACATTTATTGTTTATGCAAATGTTGTACCAACTTTGCATTCCCAGAATAAACCCCGCTTGATCATGGTGTATGATCTTTTTGATGCACTGCTGTATTGAGGTTGCTAATAGTTTGTTGAAGATTTTACCATCTATGTTCATTAGGGATACTGGCCTATAATTTTCTTTCTTTTTTTTTTTTTTTTTGTAGTATTTTTAACAGGTTTTGGAAAGTAGGATAATGCTAGCTTTGTAAAATGAGTTTGGGAGCCCTCCCTCCTCTTGAATTTTATTAAATAGTTTGAGAAGGAGAGGTGTCACTTCTTAGAATGTTTGGTAAATATCACCTGTTGAAGCCCCTGATCCAGGGCTTTTGTTTTTTGGGGAGTTTTTTGATTACTGCTTCAATTTCATTAGGTATAATCTACCTATTCAGATTCTCTGATTCTTTGTGATTTGATTTTGGAAGATTGCTTGTTTCTAGAAATGTATTATTTCATACAGGTTGTCCCATTTGTTGTCAAATAGTTCATAATATTTTCTCACAATCCTTTGTATTTTCTTGGTGTCAGTTGTTATTTCTTCGCTTTCATTTATGATTTTATTTATTTGGGTCCTTTCTGTTTTTTTCTTGATGAGTCTGGTTAAAAATTTGTCAGTCTTGTTTTTCTTTTCAAAGAACCAGCTCCTGGATTCTTTGATCTTTTGTATCACCTTTTAAGACTATTTTGTTTATTTCTGCTCTGGTCTTTATTTCCTTCCGTCATTCTCTTTGGGCTTTGTTTGTTGTTCCTTATCAAGTTCCTGTAAGTGCAAGGTTAGACTGTGTTTTAGCTTTTACTTGTTTTTTGAGATAAGCCTGTAATTTTATGAATTTCCCTCTTAGGATTGCTTTCCCAGTGTCCTACAGATTTTGGATTGTTGTGTCTTCAGTTTCATTTGTTTCAAGGTATTTTTTTATTTCTTCCTTGATCTTATTGTTCACCCACTCATTGTTTAATAACATGTTATTTTGCTTCCATGTTTTTCATTGTTCTTGTGATTGATTTCTGTTTCATAGCATTGTGGTCAGAGAAGATGCTTTTTATGATATCTGTCTTCTTAAATTTATTGAGAATTTTTTGTCTCCTAACATGGGGTCTATCTTAGAAAACATTTCATGTGCACTTGAAAAGTATGTATATTCTGCTGCTTTGTGATGATATGTTGTGAAGATACCAATTAAGTACATTTGATCTAAGATGTCATTTAAGGCCATTGTCTCCTGGTTGATTTTCTGCCTGGAAGATCTACCCATCGAAGTCAATGGGATGTTAAAAACTCCCAACTATGACTGTATTTATGTCTATCTCTCCCTTCATGTCCATCAAGATTTACTTTACATATTCAGGTGCTCCTATGTTGGGTGAATAAATGTTTACTAGGGTTATGTCCTCTTGTTGGATTATTCCCTTTATCATTATGTAGTGTTCTTTGTTGTCTCTTATTATAGCCTTGGTTTTCAAGTCTATTTTGTCGGATGTAAGTACTACTCCAGCATTTATTTCCTTTCCATTTACATGAAATACTTTTTCCATCCCTTTACTTTTAGTCTGTGTGTCTTTTGATCTGAGATGGATCTCTTGAAGTCAGCATAGATATGGGCCTTGTTTTCTTATCCATTCAACTACCCTCTGTCTTTTGTTTGGGGCATTTAATCCATTTACACTTAAAGTGATTATTGATAGGTACATATGTTGTGCCATTTTATTGTTAAACTGTTTTTTCTTTTCTTCTTCTTCTTCTTCTTCTTCTTCTTCTTCTTCTTCTTCTTCTTCTTCAAGCAAGCCTTTAACAGCTGTTGTAGCAGTGGTTTGGTGTTAACCAACTCCTTTAGCTTTTTCTTGTCAGGGTAGCTCCTTATTTCTCCTGTTTTAAATGATAGCATTTCTGGGTAAAGTAGTCTTGGTTGTAGATCCCTGTCTTTCATCACCTTGAATATTTCACACCACTCCCTTCTGGCCTGAAATATTTCTGTTCAGTAATCAGATGACAGTCTAATTGGTGCTCCTGTTACAGAACACAGGGGGGCCAAGGGAGGGCCAAAGGACGGTATACTATTACCAAAAGGAGCCCCCCAGGTTCGTTATGTCTGCCGCCTTATAGGAAAGACATCTCTCAATGCCAGATTCGTGAAAAGGAAAGGAAATGTTTATTTAATGTTGTACAAACTTAAAGTAGAGACCTAATATCTTCACCAAAATCCCAAAGTCCCTTAAAATGCCCACAAACACACACACAGTCCTTCCTTCCCCCCTTTGCCCAGTCTGGGGTACCATATCTCAGGAACAGAAATAGAAGTCCATGGCTCAGGCAGCCACCAGTTCTTCCCAGCAATCCTCTCGGCTGGTTGGCCTCCCTCGGTTCCTGGCACCATCAGCTGTGTTGCTGGGATCTCTGCTAAAGCTGGGTGGTGGTTCCCCCTTCTAAAGCTGCAGGGGTCCTCACTCTGGCAAAGCTGCGTGGCTTTCCTTCACTGCCACAGCCGCGTGATCCTCTCTGCACAATGGCTGTGGGAGTCCCCACTCTGGCAAAGCCACGTGGTTCTCCCTGTAATGGCTACAAGTTGGGGGGTCACCACTCTGCCAAAGCTGAGTGGCGGTTCTCTGCTAAAGCCGCATGGTGATTTACTCTCACAGGGCCATGGTCCTCCCTCTGCTAAAACCATGTGGTTGTCCCCCCAATGGCTGCAGCGTCTTGGTTTAAATCCTCACGCCAATCTTCCTCTGCAGCCCCATTTCCAACTCCTCCCACAATTGGCTACACTTGCCACTTGGCCCTTTGTCCTGGAGCCAGTCATGTCAAGCTCTCAGGCAGGGACTGTAACTCAGGGGACCTGAGTTATGTCTTGCGGGGGAGTTACTTCCATTCCCCTGACTCAGAGCACAGCCACAGCTATTTAACATATCTATGTAACCAGTTAAAGGTTATAGATATGTTAAATGACCACGCCAGAGGTTAGCTGCAAAGCTGTTGCTATGCAAAACAGCTCTCAAGGGCCCTGCTCCATTTGTCCCTTCCCGCAACCCATACCTGTGGGGGGGTGGGGTGAGGACATCCTAATATTTCCTGGATACCTTGAGTTCTGGGCCCCATTCCAAATCCCTATTTGGGGTCCCCCCTCTTGACTGAACCCTGTAACACTCCCTTGTAGATATACTTGCTTTTCTCTTGCAACTTTTAGGATTTTTTCCTAAAAAATTAAGCCTTTTCCTAAGTCTTTAAGGCTTGTCATTTTAATTATGATGTCTCTCAGTATAGGCCTCTTTGAGTCCAACTTGTTTGCTATTCTCTGAGTGTTTTGGACTTGTATATCTTTTTCCTTCACCAGATTAGGGAAATCTTTGGTCATTATTTCTTTAAATTGGTTCTTGAGCCCTTGTTCACTCTCTTCTCCATCTGGTATTTCCAAGATGCAGATGTTTTTATGCCTCATGTTGTCCAATATGTTTCTCAAGCTCTTCTGATTTTCTTAAATTCTCTTTTCTTTTTGCTGCTCTGCCTGGGTATTTTTTTTCTACTTTGTCTTCCAAATCAGTGATGCAATCCTCTGATTTATTCCTTCCACAGTATTATTTCAGATATTGCATTCTTTATTTCTGACTGGTCCTTTTTTATGGTTTCTATGTCTTTTGACATGCCGTTGAGTATCCTTATAAAAATTACTCTAAACTATCTGATAAATTGCTGCCTCCATTTATTTCATCTAGCTCTTCTTCTGGAGAATTCTCATGTTCTTTCATTTGGTGTGTCTTTCTTTATCTTCCCATTTTTGTTGCTTTACATTTTCTGTCTTAACTGTTAAACTAAACAGCCATTACACCGATCAGTTGTTAAACTAATCAAGCTGTAATCAACAATAAATCTTAAGCTCTACAAGGTATATTAGAGTAATTTCTGCTGGGCTCTTGCTTCCCCTCAGTCTGATGGCACTTAGAGGCAAATTCTCTGCCCAAGAAAGGTGGCTTCTGCAGTGTGGGGATGCTGATCAATGTTCCTTCAGTGCTCTCCCCAGGACCACCAACCCCAGACCTTCCTCAAGCATATCTAGTCCACTCTGCCCTTCCTGTGCCAGGACCCAGGGTAAGTGGCTGCAAATGTATTTTGTGCCTTTACCCTTTTAGAGGCTCTCTGCATCTCCAGTTTTCTCTCCCTGGCAGAGAGAAACCCTGCTGCTTTACACAGCTGAATGTTGTTATCTGAGTTCCTTTTTGGCTCTGGTGCTATAGGCTACGGTGCCAAGCTTGGGATTTAGACCCCACACTTCTCATGGGAACCCCACAGCTGCTGAAACATCCCTCTAGAATTTCAGCTGCCACCCATGGTGTCCAGCCAACCCTCTCACGCCTCTTCCACACTCCCTACCAGTCTTGTGGTAAAGTGATTTCTGCTATCTGTCCTTGGTTATAAGGCTTCTCTCTAGCCAGTGTTCAGTTGGTTATTCAGAGTGATTTCTCTATAATGTAGTTGTAATTCCAGATTGGTCCTGGGAGGAGTTTACTGTTGCTTCTACTTACTCCACCACTATCTTGGATCTCCCTAGTTTTGCATATTTTTAAACTATCTTTATCTGGCTAATTCCTTCTGTTCCTTTAAGATTTCACTGTTAACTATTCCACAAAGATCCCTCTTTCTCTCTCACCCACCCCACTCCCCAACCGTGCAAAAAATTTCTGTGTTTGGATTCTTTCAGTTACAGGACACACTAATCTACCTTATCGCTTAACCACGAGAGGATATTATTGGCTGATGTGACCAAGAAAGGCAGAGCAGGGTTGGTCTCAAGGATAACTGGATCCTGAGATTAAATGCTTCCTTTTGTGTTGTGTATTTGTTGCTGCCCTGCCTACTTCTTTCAAGATGATGGCCTTATTTTCTTCTATTTCCATTGGTTATCTCTTCATGGCACCAAATAGTTCCCGGTTTACAATATTGCAGTTGAGTCCCTACGGTAAAAGAGATCTCCTTAGATTAAAAATCCCATGGAGATAATCTAATTTGACCAACTTAGATCACTTTCCCCTCCATTGGACTAAGTCATTGTAACCAGGGAGTCACTAAACATCAGACCCATCCCCTAAAAAGATTAAGAGCATAGGCATTTGATTTTTATTTGCATATTCACATTAAACAAAAAATTTTCTGAGATTATAGAAATGTTCTTTCATAACTTATATCTCATTTATATCAAATGTGTCTTTACTATTTATTTTGCTATTTTGGAATCAAGATACCTAAACTCCGGAAAAGCTCATGTTCTGGAAAAGATTGGAACATAGACAATGCTGATAAATCATTTTCTACCATGCTATGGCTGGCCTTTGGGGTTTATCTTTGAGGTTTGAGGAAGGTCTGGTTGTATAAGTGGGGAAGGGGTGACTACTGACAAAAAATGGAAGGTAGAAAAATAGAGTTATGTGTCAGGTCACCCAGTTTGACTACCACAAGTTCCTCTTCTCTTGGCTTTCTTCTCTGAGAACATATCATACTCTCTCATATCATTTCTCTCATAGCCTTGCTCCTACACACTGGAGTAGATATTCATTCCTTAAGATTTCTGCATTGTTCTCTTCTATGGGCCCAGTGCTTAGAATGGGGTCTTGTATGATAGTGTATTCAAAGTGACTAGTGAGTGAAATAGGTGTTACCAGTACCTTGAAGATGCCACTGAGTTAGAGAATCTGGGAAATGCCTTTTGGATATTTTTTAACTCTGGGAGTTGCTGATGATCAACCAGGTTTAAGAAATGCTGCATTCTCTTTAGTTTGCATAGTTAGCCTGAAGTTTGTTAGTCTTATTTTTAGGATGATGAGACCAAGATTTGTAGAGAGGCTAATAAACCTGTTCAAAGAGAGACAGCTAGTGTCAGAACTGGAATTTAAACTTGGCCTGTCTTCGTCAAAAACCAATATATGTTTATTATTATTATTGAACATGTTGAATACATTCTGTTTCAGGAATTATACTAAGTGCTTTCTTTACATTAGCTCATAACAGCCTATTAAGTAGGTTTTATTTTTCTCTTTAGAGGTGAGATAACTGAGGCATAAACTAGCCTGGGGTCACAGGATATCAAGTGGCAGTGTTAGAATTCAAACCAGGATTGATGCCCAAGAGTCCAGTGTCTGTGCTCTTACTATTACTTTATTGGCCAGACTCTGGGTCTGGACCTAGATTTGGGAGTTGGCATTCTAGAGATGGTGGTTGAATTCTTATAGAAAGAGAGTGGTTAAAGCAGATGAAAGGACTACAGATTGAGCCTTTAGTAATATCTACTTTAGGGTTGGGGAGGGGATGTAGGCTGCAGGCAGATGGTGTCAATATTAAAACAGTAGCCAGAGGATAAGACCAATTAGAGAATAAGAGTTGGCCTGGAAGAGTCAGCTAAAAGCCTTTTGGGTTGGTAGCAGTGCTGGAGCTTTCAAGATAATTGGGGCATGTGAACTCACAGAACAGCTTGGGTTAATAAAGAAGGAGGACATCAGTAGTACTTGCAAATCTATGTTATTTTAGCTTGCTTGCCAGCATGCATTTGAATAATGTAAATAAGCAATTTGGGATGGTTATTCTGATTGGCACATGGTAAATTTGCTTGGAGTAGAGCAGAATGACTTGGCATGGCAACTTTACAACATAGTGGGTGAGGCGTAAATGTTTCGGACTGTCGGGATTCGACTCCTAGCTCCACTCCTTTTTGGTTCTATGACCTTAAACAAATTACTTAACCTTTCGTGGCTATATTCCCTTTTTTAAAAATGGAAGCAATAATGTTTACCTTACTCAGTTTTTTGTAACAATTAAGTGACTTAATTGTTGTAAATCTTTTTGTTTGTTTGTTTTTAATAAAGGTCTCATTTATTTTTAACAGTTTTCCTGTGGTGTAGTTTACATACCAAACAATTCAACCATATAAGGTATACAATTCAAAGATTTTTAGCATATTCAGGTATGTGCCAACATCATCACAATTTTAGAACATTTCAATCACCCCAAAAGAAACTCCATATTTTTTAGACATCATCTCCTTACCTACCTACCCACTCACCCTGCCAAACCTCCTCCAACCCGAGGCAGCACACATGCACATTTCTTTATCCATTCATCTATCAAAAAGCATGTAGGTTGTTTCCTATCTTGGCTATTGTGAATAATGCTGCAATGGACATGGGAGGTGCAAATATCTCTTTAAGATACTTAATTCATTTCTTTAGGTATACACTCAGAAGTGGGATTGCTGTATCACATGGTACATTTTTTAATTTTTTAAGCAAATTCTGTACTAGGGTCGGGGGTGGGTAATTGCAGACAAATATACTTGAACAACAATAAAATAATTATTTAAAAAATGAACAAAGGACATAATTAGATATTTTCCCAAATAAGACATACAAATGGCCAATAGGTACATGAAAAGGTGCTCAGCATCACTAATCATCAGGGAAAGGCAAAATCAGAATCACAATGAGATTACCTCACTCCTGTAGAATGCCTATTATTCAATGGACAAGAGATAAGTGCAGGTGAAGATGTGGAGAAAAGGGCACCCTTGTGAACTTTGGGTGGATATATAAATTGATATAATCATTGTAAATCTTGAATTTGTGCTTATGGAGCTTCTAGAAAAGAGGTCACTATTAGCAGTTGTTACTAAAATGACACCCTCATGACCTCAAACTGCACTTGTGGTATGAGTATCCATCATTTTACTCATTTTTTTGTTTGGTTCATCTGTTGCAGAAGGACACTGTGAATTGTTTTTTGATGTTATTCATATTTATTTGAACTTCTTTCTTAGCATAACATTGATGCCAAAAAGAAAAGTAAAACCAAGCTCTGTGTAGGTTCATTTAAGTGATTATTTTGGCACCTACTTGTGCTTGAAGTTAGAATTTGATGCTTTTATATCATACTTGGAGTCAGTTCACACATCCTATTAGATTTGTGATGCAAGAGGGTTCACTTAACTCATAAAACACAATTCTCTAGAGTTACAAAGGTCTTGGGATGTTGTAGACAGTGAGTCTAAAGACAATTCTGTTTTAAATAATCTTTTATTAGTGATTACCAACGTATCTAACATCAAGAGTAATTTTTGAAAATTTTATTTGTGAGTTTATAGGCTAATATCCAATGAAAGGAGAAAAATTATAGCAGAGATTATGGAATTTGACACGCAAACCGAGTCTTTAGGGGTCTGTTTGGACTCCTTTATTGTACAGCTGGGAAAAATTCTGTAAAGAGAGTTAAGTGACTTGCCTGAAGTCACAAAGTTAGGTAGGTAGTAAAGGGTGAAGACTGAACTGGGTCTCATATCTCCAGTCCCAACTTATCTAACACATGGCTTTTGTTATAATTTCCATCCAAACAGAAGTAGATGTGAAATCAAGAACATAATGTGAATTGGTGTCTCTTATTAGGATCTGGCCTATTTTTGGTAACTCTGTCGAGCTTATCTCTATGAGACTATTCACAGGGACAAAGTGAAGCATTTTTTTTTTAATTTTTATAAGAGTTTACCTGAGCCAAACTAATAACATATGCTGGGGAACAAGCTCTCAAATGCTCCTGGCCTGTGAAGCATTTTAAAAACAAGTTTTCTAGGGAGATAAATTTTTAATGTTTTATCATATTTCATTTTCTTTAATGGCAAAAGACCACTTATGTGATATTTCTGTATATAAGGAAGAAATAGGATTAAAAAAACATTTCTTTGGGTCTCTGTCTCTTTTTAAATAGGAAATACTTAAAGCCAAATTTGCATTCAAATGAAGATAAGAAATGATACCTCTTAGTAGAGGAAGATGACAAGTGATTAGTTTCCATTTTTATATGTAGTTTAAGTTAGTTGGAAGCTTTTGAAATTGAGTGTATTGAAGCTTTAATGTATACCAAAGTTGGATGAGCAGTTTTAATTAAAACATCTCTATTTTGAGATTAATTACTTTCAGTACTCTGAGATTAATGAGACCCAGTCATGTTGTGGATACCCAATAAATATTCGTTTGGAAATTAGGAAATACTTTGGTATTTTAAAATCTCAAATGTAGTATAGTATTATATATTCTTTCTTAAATCTTGGGATACTCAACTATATCAAATTTACTAGTTCAATTTAAAAAAATGTTTCCTTCCTACATAACTTTTAAAACTTTTTATTTGAAAATAACTACAAATTTGTAAAAGTTAAAAAAAGTAAAACTAATACCTCTTTCTGTGTGTGTATATACATACATATATGTATGTGTATCTACGAGGTCTGCCTGGAAAAAAGTCCAGCCATTTTTAATATAATGAGAATGGTGTGAACCTGGCAGCCAAGGAGAGTGGACTGGAATGCGCATATAAGAACAATGACGACTTCACTGTACTAGTCAATGGGGTAGGTAGATGCCATTGAGTGATCATGTGTACTCTGGCCATCACATTCAAAATGACTGAGCAAGTAAAGCAACAAATTTGCATCAAATTTTCTGTAAAGCTCAAACATTCCCCCATGGAAACTATTTAGATGATTCAGAAGGCCAGAGCTATGGGCAGCAGGTGATTGACAGCTTCATGACAACGCACCTGCTCACCCATCACGTCTGGTGCAGAGGTTTTGGTGAAACATCAAATCACCCAGGTGACTCAGCCCCCCTACAGTCCAGATTGCTGCCCTGCGACTTTTGGCTTTTCCCAAAACTAAAATTACCTTTGAAAGAAAAGAGATTTCAGGTTGTCGATGAGATTCAGGAAAATACAACTGGCAGCTGATGGCAATTAGGAGAATTATGTGAGGACCCAAGGTGCCTACTTAGAAGGGGACTGAGGCGTCATTGTCCCAGGTACAATGTTTCTTATATCTTGTACCTTCTTCAATAAATGTCTCTATTTTTCATATTACATGGCTGGATACCTTCTGGACAGACCTCGTATGTATATATGGATACCCACAATTTGTTTATGAACCATTTGAACTTGTTACATACATTATGCCCCTTTTCCTAAGTATTTCAGTGCACTTCCTAAGAATAAAATATTTTGTTTTTTAAAATATATTTTATTGATTATGCTATTACAGTTGTCCCATTTTCACCTCTTTACTCCCCCCCACCCCATACACCCCCTCCCACCCACATTC
>JAPYXV010000661.1:0-14923 GCA_028533065.1 Trachops cirrhosus | reverse complement strand
AAACTTACTGTAGCCTGCATTTTTTCATCTAATTTGTGACCAAAATCAGCCAATTCTGTGAGTATCTTGATAACCAGTGCTTTGAACTGTGCATGTGATAGGTTGGCTATCTCTTGGTCGCTTAAAAGGATAGGTTCTGGAGCTTTCAATTCTTCTCCTGTTTGGGCCATCTTTTTGCTTTTTTTTTTTTGTTTGTTTGTTTTTTGGTCTTGTTGAGCTCCTGTAGTGAGGGGCAGGGCCTTAGGAGTTCACCAGGGCGGGGCACCCCAGTCGCTGTGTTGTGATGCTGTATGTGGGGGCAGGGTCAGCGAAGGAACAATGGTGCTTGCTCTGCTCTCTGTAGGACCCCAGACCCTTCCGCCACTCTCCGCAAGCCAACTGGGCCCCTCTGGCACCAATTCCAGTGTGGGTGGGCCTGTGCACCCCGCGGGACCTTCCTTCTCAGTCAGTGACCCAAAGCTCTATTTCCCGGTGCTGGGACCCTGAGTTGGGTGCAGTGCCTTGCTTCACAATGGCCGCCTCGCTGGGTCTGTGGGTCGCCACCCCCTGGCCGGGGCCCCTCCAGCCACTGCTGCTTGTGCGCCCGAGGTCTGCCTGCTGCGGGCTTGCGCACCACCCTGGGTGCTCAACTCTCCACTCTGTGTCTCTCACCTGGCTGCCCGACTCCGCCCCTCCTACTGGTCTGGATGAAAGTGTCTATTTTTAAATCCTTGGGTGTCCGGCTTCCAAACACTTCAATTTTCTGTCAGTTCTGGTTGTTATTTTGTTTCTGTATTGTTATTGTCCCTATCTTGGTTGTGGGAGGAGGCACAGTGCGTCTACCTATGCCTCCATCTTGGCTGGAAGTCCTAAATTCTTCATTCTTAATGTTACATTAAACTGTGTCTTTCAGATGTTTCATTGCTACTCTGTTCACAACATTCAATTGTTCTGGTCAAATGTGGTACCTCTTCTGATAGTGATAGTTAATAATTTTTGGTTTTGTCTGTATTCCCTCTACTTTCTGTATTAGTTTGGTGGTTTGAAACCTTTTTATATTTTTAATATCATTGTCTTAGTTTGTAACTTAACCTTTGAAGTTCCTATTTACCTGCTTTGTCATCTTGTGGCAAAAACATAAACTTCAAGGTCAAGATGTCTTCAGATCATAGCTTTACATTTTATTAGCTTTCACTGGATGGAGCAAGTTAACTTGTAAGCCTTTGTTTCCTTATCTTGTAAAATAGGAATTATTAATTATTAAGGTTGCCAGAGTTATCCAAGCCTAAATAAAGGATCCTTGCATAATATCTGACAATGGGTATTTTTAGTATATACTGCCTCCTTACCCTGGCCCCATCTGTCAGAATTCTTTTGGATACCTTAAGTAGTCTCTTACACCCTCGGGAGGACCTAGCTTGCTTAGGTGATGATCTAGTATTAGTGATGCCATTCTCTTTCTTTTTATTAGGCTTTTAAAGTTAAAGGGGTGTCTTGATTATTGCTCTTGAAAGGACTTTGACCTTTAGACCAATTTCCTCAGGTTTTTTTACACAAGTTTTTTTTTTAAAACCAGCTTCCATATTGTAACTTAATTTCTGGTATACTGTTTTTCCTTTTATTACATTGCAGAGTGTAGTTCTGGATTATCCACTAGACTTAACTACATCTGTTTTTAACTATATCTGTTTTACATCTTATAGCTCTGTTCTTTTTATATTTTACCTTTGTTTTGGGGGTGTACTATATAATGCATTTACTAGTGAGTTACTAGTAGAACTTACCCATTTTTTTTATAAAGGATTTACTAAATTCTTCCCTTTGTACATGTGCACAGTTCCCTCATTGTTTTAGTTTTCTGTTTAATACCTTACTGTAAGTTACCTTTAGGATTCAGAAGAAATTAATGGGACAGATTAATAACACAATCATAACACTTTGAAATCCTGGTTTTTTCTTGGTGACATTCTTATTGAATGACTTGGCAGAACACACTTGGGTACATAAGAATTATATTTTTTAAAGTCAAATGTAGAGGCCTGGCCAGTGGCTCAATTGGTTGGAGCATCCTCCCGTGCACCAAAAAGTTGCAGGTTTGATCCCCATTTGGGGCACGTAGGGGAGGTAACCAGTCGATGTTTCTCTCTTATATCATTGTTTCTTCCTCCTCCCCTTCCTCTGTCTCTAAAGTCAATAAACATATCCTTGGTTGAGGATTAAAAAAGAAAAAAGTCACCCTGGCTGGTGTAGCTCAGTGGACTGAGCATCGCCCTGTGAACCAAAGGGTTGCCAGCCAGTTCAGTTCCCAGTAAAGGGTGTGTGGGAGGCAACCACACACTGATGTTTCTCTTCCTTTCTTTCTCCCTCCCTTCCCCTCTCTCTAAAAATAAATTAAATAAAATCTTTTTTTAAAAAAAGGAAAAAAAAGTCAATGTAGACATGGGAGTAGTAAAGAAAACGACCATTTCATTAAAGGAAATTTGGAGTAAAGTGAATTTTTGTATTAGTATATAACAGATTTACAGTATAATATGAAAAGAATAGTTTTGATCTAATCTTTGAAATTAGTTTAAACATGAGTAGCTGCAAAAACCATTAACCACGATAACCATAAAATAACCTGAGTTATATTAAAGTTTTTGAAGCACTAACTAATTTTAAACTCTTTTTAGGTAAATGAATTGGTGGATGCCAGAGATGTCGGCCTTGGTGCTTGGTTCGAAGCACGTATACATAGTGTTACCAGAGCTACTAATGGACATTCACGTGGCAAAACTCCACTGAAGAGTGGCAGTTCTTATAAAAGGACTAAAGGAAATGTAAATCATAATTCCAAAGAGAACACAAATAAATTGGACAGTGTACCCTCTACTTCTAATTCAGACTCTGTTGCTGCTGATGAAGACGTTATTTATCATATCGAGTATGATGAGTAAGTGCTCATGCTATTGAGGAATTCATTCATGTTTTTGTTTATAGAAACAAAGCCTTCCGTTTCAAGATTGTTTTCAAACAATAGTCTTTTTGAAGAAATCATTTAGGGGTCTATTTGTTTTGTTTAGTGGTTGTAATATAAGGGTTTCGTAACACACAGTTATCTCTGGCTTCTAGGTTGTTTATTGTTTTTGGTATCCTAATACCTGGCTTAATATAGTAAGTAAGGGTTTCTCTTTGTTTCTTCCTCTATAATCTTTTTCTATCTATATTTTAATAATATTTTAGAAAGCATATAATAACATTAGTATAATACCTGTTAGAGTGAGATTGAAGTATTTTTTAAATAGCTTACTATTGAGATAGTTCACAATTTATTCATTTAAAGGATACAATCCATTGGTTTTTAGTATATTCACAGGGTAGTGCATTACCACATGCTAATTTTAGAACATATTTATCTCCTCCATCTCTCCAAAAACATAGACAGCAGTAACTACTCAGTTTCTCTCCCCTAATGAAATGTTTTTAAATGCTTGTATGAAGACAGTATTAAGAACGTACCTTGATTCTACACTGAATTATTTTCTTTACCTATTTGCAAAATCTTAATATAAAAGTTACTATTGTGACAGATTTAGTATTTATTTGACACACTAAATGGACTTAAGTCCTCAGTCAAGTGACACCTTAATATGTATGCAAAATACTATGCTACCAAATCCTTGTCACGTATAAGAGTTCAAGATCCTAAAGTGGTTGTGATTTTTCCTACCATAAAAATAGTATAAAAGTCTTTGGTGTTCACTCAGATTTTGAGGATACCTGAAAAGGGATCAAAAGTAGATCCCTTTAATATTTGCTTTTCTGATATTTCTTAAATGATTGTGGCTAACTTGACAACAAGGCTTGTTTCAAATGAGCTATCATCCTGCTTTTTACCATAGTAGATGGTAATAGAACTAATAACCAGATGACTGTTAAGATCTGAGATTGACCAGGACAGACAATATTGGTAAATTGAGGCTGGAATAATTTTTGCGTTGTTAGCAATCGGTCTCTGGATTACCAAACACCATTGCAAAGAGGAAAGAAACTATAGTATGGGGGCCTTTAGCTATCTGTATATTTGCTCTCAACAAGTGGAGTTCTTGATTTGAGTTTTATTTCTTGAATAGAATAAATAACTAGAAAGACTACTACCTAGGGTCTGATTCTGGTCAATAAAGAAGTTATTGTTTAGCAAGAAGTATTATACAGAATGGCACAGCATAGAAATAGGGTAAAAAGCTTTAAACACTAAATGAGCTAAGATTTATTAATTTTTACAGTTTCAGAAGCCCTTAGTTTTGGAGTAAGACCTTCCAAGGTGTAGGCCTGAGTTTCATATAATAACAGCTCAAATTATAGTACCTAAGTGATTTTTTTAAGTCACTTTATATTGTTTGTTGTTTTTTTAAATGAGAGAGAAAGCTGTCTTGATTAGACTGAATGTTGGTAAAAGAGTCTAAGTCCAGTATTCATGAGAGGGCTGAAATTATCTGTCTAAATAATTTTTCATGATGGAATTAAATGTATCATTCAATGCTGGCAACTTAAAGATAATGGTGGTTGAACTTTCTTTGAGAAATAAAAGATAACAGAAACTTAATGGTAGGTAAATATTCTCTTCATTATTTTTTATTGTTGTTCATTCTTTTCTTTAAAAAGAGAAAAGGATCCCCTGGCTGGTATGACTTAGTGGGTTTGAGCACCAGCTTTCGAGCCAAAGGTCACTGATTCAGTTCCCATTCAGGTCACTTGCCTGGGTTGCTGGCCATGTCCCCAATTGGAGGCATGCAAGAGGCAACCAATTGTTGTTTCTGTTATATGTCAATGTTTCTCTTCCTTTTTTTCCCTCCCTCCTTTCCCCTCCCTCTAAAAATAAATAAATAAAATCTTTTAAAAAGAGAAAAGAACTTTATAAAATTAAGTATAAGATAAATAAAATAGATGAGCTTCTAGATAAGAGTCTCAAATTTAAAAAAAAAAAAACCTGGCGTAAGCACCTAGAAAGAAACATGGTGACCCAGTATGGCTGTGATAACAAATCCTGCTAAAGTTTCATTCTTTGTGGTTATTAGAAAAGTAAGTTAGAAACTATTGTAAAGTACATGTTCATTTCAACAAATTATTAAACATGTTCTTACTTCCTTGAATGGAGGATGCATTGAAAAGAGCTTTTGGAGTATATGGCTTAAGCAGTAGAATTAGAGATTTTTATTGAGTAGTAAGCTCCAAGTGGGTCAATAGAATGTGGCTATTAAATAGTTCTATTGTAAGGATATTTTATCAGAAATAGGATATTTAGAACAAGTTCAGTGATGCTACTGTTTTATGAGGCTGCTTATTCCCTACTTGGAATGTTTTTCTTCTCCTGTGTTTTAAGAACAATATTGACACAACATGGTGCATCTTTAGAGTAGAACCCAAAGTGTGATTGTGTTTAAAACCATCATGAAGAGTAGCTTAAGGAACTCTAAGTATTTAGCTTGAAAAGATTTGGATCATGATAGATTTCATATTTTAAAAGCTCTGTTTAGTAAGTTTCAGGATAACCTAAACTTTCTACCGGTCAGATCTCTAAAGACAGAGAATGGTCTGCCCTGAGAAGTAGCCAATATATATACATTGGCCATCTTTAACCACAGACTGGGAGAATCAGTAGAGATGTTACATTGCAAAGAGAACTTTTAAAGTTGGAGTGATTGGATTAGGTGACCTCCTAGTTCAGTATAATTTTTGCTTCCAAGGCAGTATCTCTTAGGTAACTTTTTTGTGCTTTAACTTAATGAATAGGCTTTAGGTACTCATAGGGTATCATACCATTCTGTTTACGACACCGATTAAGTATTATTTTGCTCAGTGAACTAACTTCATTTTTCTTCTACCTAGCATAAGCTGAAAGTAACTTTTGAATGTAAGTTGAAAATTAATCTGCTTCATTAATAATCACATCACCAAATCTCCAAGTACAGTAGTGCAATTTGAACATGTCATTGAACCAAGGCAGAGAAGTATCGAACATGGTACCAAGGAACTTGCCTCAGGAATTCTTTTAGGATATACAGTGTTTGTCCGTTTAAAGTGGCATGGTTTAAAAGCTATTTCATGGTGACCTACAGAGCTAACTTATTACCAGACCAGATGAATTCTCAATCTTTGTAATGAGCTTGTTGCTGGCCCAGAACAAAATAATTAGGTACATACACTCTTCCATCTTCAACCCCACTCTAGATAGATCAGACAGTTAAAAACACTTTTTAATCTGAGGAATGGTAGATATTACAGATTTATGATATATTATTTCTAAGTAGAGGGGTTTCAAAAACAACCCCCCAAAAGTCCAAAATCTAGTAGTGGACATTGTTCTAAAATATAAATGAAATAATTTATTTCATAATTTTTCTCCATTTTTTCTCTCATAATTATAGATACATTGTTAAGCTCATAAAAAGAGATTACTTTGAAATGTTTTATGATTGAGTTTTACTGTTTGCAAGGGTCACTGTAGATTCCTTGATGAACATGGACTAAATTATTGAGTGCTTCTTATGAAGATTTTGTAGTTTGTCGATCGTAAGGCCTAGATTAAGCTTGTCAACTTTGATTCACATCTTGATGCAAAAAATATATATATATAAAGCAGACATGGAGTTAACATCAAAGTTCCTGGGACAAAGTAGATATTTGTGGGATTTTCTTTCTGATTGCTATTCCATACCACTCATCTTTTGCCACCTTTGTCTTTAGCAGAGTCTTGTGTTTTTAGAACTCAGCTGGCCAAGGAAGTACTTGGGGAGAAAGAGTTGACAGTAGGAATGTTATATTTAGACTTTAGAGATTTAGATTTCAAATGATTCTTAAATCCTCTTTAAAGTTTTTTAAAAGCACCCCATTAGAGGGCATTCACAACTTGGCTGGGAGGAGAGCTTTTTTCCTCCCAGAGTTGTCATCAGAGGGGAGAGACTGTGCTTGATTGAAACCTGTCTTTTTAGTGGTATTTTGGACAGAAACAAGGGGAATTCAGAAATGGCAAATGTCAAGGTGTAATACAGGCATTTAGAAATCATTCAGTGGTTAAATGATCAATTAAAAAAGAGTGAGAAAACATAGAATTTTACCTTATTTCATAGTAAGCTTATACTGTGTAGCTTTCCATAAGTTGTATTTATTCCCATCAATTATCTTCTCTATAGTTAAGATATTTAAAGTTTAAAAATTTTCTCCCTGGCTGGTGTGGTGCAGTGGATTGAGCACCGTCCTATGTATGGAAGGATTGCTGGTTCTATTCCCGGTAGGGGCACTTCCCTGGGTTACGGGCCAGGTCCTTAGTTGGGGGTGTGCGAGGGGCAGCCAATTGGTGTTTCTCTTTCTCCCTTCCTTCCCCTCTCTCTAAAAATAAATAAATAAAAATTTTTTGAGGACTCTGTGACTGGTCTTGTAAGAGGAGAGATCTTGAAGGCATTTTGATGGAGACATGATGTTGACTGAAGGGAAGAAATAGAGTGGGAAAAAGACATGGATTTCCTTAGTGTTTCTCATAGGTTATATATCTGTGGCATGGCTTAAAGCAATTCGATCACATTAAATCTTGTATACCAGACTCTGAGCTTTTACATGGATGCTCATATAATCTCTAGCATAAATATGTTAATTACATTAATTCCTACGTGAAGAAGCCATGCTTAATTTTCTAAAGACCATATCCATTAAATGATCTGACTCCAGAGCCTGAGAGTTAACCAATATGCAAAATTGCCACTCAGTGTAAACATGGTACATGTGATTGGTAGCAGCCCACAGTTATGTTGCCTTCAAAGGTCAACCATTTTGTATGACCTCTAAAGACTTGCTGTAGACTTTGAGATTTAAAGATGGCAGCACACATACAACTTCTTCTCTTGAGTTAAACTAGAGTTTTGTAAACAGCTGAGTCCACCCTATTAAATAATCCTTTTCCTGTTTTTGTACTAAGTAACTTCTGTTCTTAATGGATTTAGATGCATTTGAATTAACCACTGGTTCTCAACACTGACTCTACAGGGTCTGGCTAAGTAAGACCTGCTTGAGTGTGGTTGGTAGGGTAATAATATGGGTGTAATAACTTATAGTTTTAATTTGAACATTGCACCTAAAATGTCATATGGTGTGCTTGAGTATGATATTGTTATGTTACAGAATTACATGCTTATGATTTTGTAATAAGAGATTTTTGAAATAAAAAGGGAGGGGGTATTTTTGCCAGACCCTGTATGTCAGTTTTCTAGGAACCTTTAAAAAATATCAGTGCCTATAGAACCTACCCTCAGAACTTCTGGTATGATTGATCTGAGGGACCTCCAAGGCATTGGTATTTTGAAAAGTTCCCCTGTGCTTCTAGTGTGCAGCGATGATTGAGAGCCACTGCCTTAGACCAGTGGTTCCAAAAATAATCCTTGGCTAGGACCATCTGCATCACTTGTTATAAATGCAAGTTCTTGGGCTCACTTCAGGCATAATTAACCAATCTGTGTGGTGGCCCAGATAATCTGTGTTTTAGTAAGTCCTCTGGGCAATTATGATGCACACTCAAGTTTGAGAACCACTCATTGAGATTGTCTTTGGCTCAGCTTTATCAGGCATATGCTACTAAAGAGCAAAATGGCAAAAAGGGTTGATAGTTTAACTAAATACAGTAAATATATTAAAGGCCAAAGGTGGTATGTAATACCTGACAAATCTGAGTGTTCATCCTTACTTTAGTACTTGTCTGGGTGGTTTATGGCTTGTTCATTTTTCCGTTTTGTTTCCACATAGACAAAATTATTTGAATTAAGTCTTTTTCAAAAAGAAATTATATTTCATTCAAGCTAAATGATTTGTATGTGACTTTAAAGGAGGGGTCCATTTTACACTGTGTAGCCTTCATCTGTACTAACTTTGTATAGAAAGCAATGTCCATAATGAGTTTATGGGGAATTTATCTGTTGTGATGTATTGGTATATCCTTGAATGGGGGGAAATACTCTGTATTAACCAATCTATGTGGTGGCCCAGATAATGCATATTATCTGGATGCATATTTCTGAGATCTAGTTCTGAGATCTAGTCCTGGTTTTCCTGTTAAAATAGGCTCTTAAATATACCAGTCATTCTAAGACAAGCTTTCTGAATTTGACATAGTGTTGAACAAAAATCTTTCCTAATAATTTCATGCATCTAAGGATTCAGCATGTACCTTTAGTTAGTCTTACAGGCCAGTTAAAAAGGTGAATTTGAGAGTGCTATTCTTGTTAGTGATTTGCTTTCTTTAATTGCTATTAAATTTAGTCTAATTTAGAGATCTTGATTTATAAATTTTAGCTGATTTCTATAAAGAGAAGTAAGCTAGAAAACACCTGATAGTGTGTACATGGAAGTATATATTTAAAGAAGAAAATGCTTGTGGAAGTTTATTTATCATATCTTCAGAATGAATAATTATTGTCTGTAGCTAAGCAAAGCTGATATCCTTTAAACATGAGAAAATGCTAGGAGTTTTCAGAATGTCATAAAAATTACTATGTGATCATCTATGCTCCATAGTTTCACGTTAAAATAGAATTGTCAGTTTACCTCAGAAACAGATTCTTTTTGTTTTGACTTTTTGGTGAATTATTCCAAAGTACCCTTTTAAAAGTGGAGTACCTTAATCTAATAATTGTTAAAATAACACTATGTGCTAGGCACTGTACAAGTACAGTACCTTACCTGAATTACCTCATACAGTCTTCATAAACATTCAGTGACGTATCATAGATGCTTTTTATGTGTACATTGGGAATAACTGAAATTAGAGGGGTTAAATACTGACTTGTCCAATGTTGGATAGGTAATAAGTGGTGGGTCTGGCTTCAGAAAAATACATACTTGCAACCACTATACCACAGTATCTCTATTTTGAGAGAAGTATGCTTACAAAATATTATGAAATGTTTATATAGCATATAGTGTTGTTTATATAATTTAAAATTTTTCTGTCAAGCTTTCCAGTTATGCTTTTGCAGAACAGATAACCTTAAACCAAATTTTTTTTTAACTTGACCATAAACCGCCTGTGTGCCTTTTTCTGCAGGGAGAATCCATAGTTCATTAATATTAAAAGGATTTTTAAACCAAATAGGTTAAAGTGCCTTTGTGTCATGGGAGTGAAATCAAATGGAAATGTTATAGCATCACTTAGGAACTTGGAGGGTAACTTATGCTAGGCTATAATGAGAAGCTCATCTGGCAAATGTCTTAAGACAATGTTGTCATTGCTCTCAGCATCCTTTAAGATTTTTTGAGCTATTCTCAGTGTGTGGTGCATGCTTTTGAGTAGCTTTAATTATGACTACTACAAATAGAAGTCAGTGAGCCAATTCTGAATAAAATCAAGTGTTATTTTTAGATAAAAGTAGTTTTTCTATAAAGCAACAAAACTGATTTTCTTGAATGTATTGATATAGCCATCTATTTCTAAAGGAGTCCCAAAAATGTTCTGATCTATGTCAAAATAATGATTTCTAGCTTTTGGTCAATGTGGGGGATGAGGAGTAATAGATTTTCCTGTAAGCAAGCCAAAATGTTCTGTTGGTCTTGAGTATAAAGACCTAGAAGGTCAGGTTTAGTTCTGGAACCCTGGTGCAGTGACCAGTTTGCCCTCATTCTTTCTTGGTTGTTACTAATATATTTACCAAAGACTGAGAATATGTCCTCTAACTTTGTATGACTTGCAGCATTCTGAATGGATGATAACCAAAGGAGGACTGAAGAAGTTAGATCTGTGGCCTTAACCATTGCTCTTCTGTTGTGCTATAAGATCACACTCAATGCTTAGAAAAATGACTTTATAAATATCAGCTGATTTCTATAATTTACCTTTTCAAATATACACATCATCCCTTTACATTAATTAGTGTTTCTCAAAAAGATGGTTGTCAATACTCCAGATTCACCCAGGTAAGGTGTTTAAAATTCCTGAGGATCACCAAACCTCACCCTCACTCCCTGCATTGGATGGGTCAGGGGTAGATGCCAGTGGCCTTTTAAGTACACTGAGCAGTGGTTCTCTTACTGGCTGTAAATGAGTACTTCAGGCATTAGAATTAGAATTTGGTTTGAATTCTCTAGGACTTTGGTTTATCGGTAATTTTTTTGTTTAGTTTGAACTCTTTCAGCTTTAATTTTCTCATCTGTAAATATGACTGACTTTCTTTTTTCCCCTGATAACCTTGAAATGTACCAAGTAATAAGTCAGATTTCTTGGATTTAATTTATTAATAAAGCCAGGTTATTTTGGTAAGTATTCTTAAGTAATATGGATTTATCTTTGGTGTAGGTATTTTTAATCATATTGTTTCCATTATCAAAACAGTTATTGAACATTGTTATTATGTCCTACAAATGAGATTTATTTCCATGTAAAATGCTACTGTAAGCAGTTTTAAGTTATTCTTAATTGTCTGTGAGTGAGCATTACATTTAAGGTGTGAAACTTAGTAATGTTATCTATTAACATAAGAAATGCTTTCTTTTTGCATGTGGTATGATATTAAAGATTTGCCAAACTAGAACATGCCTCCAGATGAATGGTGTCCTTATTTAAGTATATTAACATCAGGAAGCCATGTTTTGAAGGAAGATTTCAATACTATTAATACTTAGTACAGTTTGAGTTTTCTAAAATTACTAGTTGGCTTAAAAGCCACCTAAGAAAATGTAGTTTTATTATTTTATAATAAACCTATTTTCTTAAATAGTGCTTAATCAGTTGCCCTGAAACTTAATTCCTCAGACTTTACTCAATGATTATTTTGTCAATAATTTATCTTATACCTATATTAGAATAATACCTTGACTTCACGTTCTGAGAAGAGATTGTGTAGTAAGGAGAAAGAAGAATCCTGTTTTCATTTGTTCGTAGGTATAGGGTTGGCCCTGAGCTAACTGTAGGTAGAGTTGGCCTTGACTCATTCCTACCTCTCTATGCTTTGGGGATATATTGAGCCCTATTTTAGAATTTGTTCAAGCTTCTAACATACTTCCCAAAATGTTTCATACAGTCTCCTGCACAGTGTTCTCCTGTACAAATGCTGGAAGAATCAGCTGCTTAGACTAGTTTACACTGGTTATCTCAGCCATACATTAGACCTTATGAGGGTGAGAGAGAATGCTGTTTTGGAGGACTGCCTATACCTAAAAAAAACAAACAAAAAAAAAAACCAAAACACTTTTTCTTGACTACTGCTGTAAGTAGCAGTTGAGCTGATTACAGATTTTTAAGAATACTAAACATATAATCTTTAACGAGCCTTTTTCTTAGCGGCTCTGCACAAAATTGTGTTCCCATAAATTCATAACTATTTAGATCAAGAATTCTCAAGTAAGAATAGGAGACACTGCGTAATCAAGTGGATCTTTTTGAAATACAGTGGTCATAGTTTATTATATTTAAGAGCTTTAGTTATATAAGACTTTTTTTTGTTTAATGGTTTTCATGTTTCCAAATATTTGTAGGCCTGGTATACTGCAAACACACTAAAGTTTGAACATATCTTCTCCTTGACGAAAACTTGCTGTTTTACAATTAACTGTGATAGAAATACACATACTTAGCTTTTAGGGGACCTAGAGCTCTGAGAGAACAGATAGAAGTGATACTGTTGTATTCCTGAAGAATAGGATACCAGCATAAAGAAGTAGGAAATATGGGGTTACCTGAGGGTGTAGGAGGTATATGGTGAGTAGTAAATGAAACTAAAGGTAAATAAAGACTTCCAGTTAAACATGGCAGATTAAGATACATTTGTCTTCACTCCTTAAACCCTCCAGAAGACAGTAAAAGAAATAAATGCATAAATCCCTATGGACAAAAAATGAGATAGAAATAAAAGACACAGAAGAGAAAACAACAAAATTTTTGGAAGGTAAGCTAATGGATAAATGACACCTTACTACCTAACTTAGCAGGCCAGAGAAAGCTGAACCATAAGGATGTGAAGCCAACAACAAGCAGGTAAATTGTCATTGAAGAATAATCTTTGGGAGGCTCAGGCCTTGGACTTACCAGGTACCTTGGAGATAGGCATACAGAATAAAACTGAGAACAAGAGTATTGGTTAGTTTGTATGAAAGAGCATTTAAACCACTCTCACCCCACTCAAGGCGAGGGGGGGAAGGAAGAGGAAGACATGTATTTAGGAAATAGGATTCAACACAGGAAGTATTGAAAGGAGATCCCAGCATAACAGCTGTGGAGCAGGTCTAGTTCTACAGAGCAAACTGTCTGGATTACTATAGGGCACAGGTCTCTAAAAGATGTTTTGAAGCCCAAAGGGTAAGTAGAGTACCTGATACGTCTGAATGTTGAGTTTTACAACTGTGGCAGAATGGGAAAAAATTTATGATAGGTACATAGAAAACTTAAGCAAGTTAAAACTAGAAAGAACCATTAAGCATTCAACAGAAAACAAAACTTTGGAAGAAAGGACATGTAATTAAAGCATACTTAATTATTTAGCTGTGAATACTATTTAGTCAACATGTAAAAAAAATTATAAAATACTGATTTTTACGACCAACTTAGTTTGTATAATGTGCTTAAGAGCAAGAAAAGGTTTGTCAATCATTCTAAGAGTATGGGTCTAGAGACAGATGATCAGGGTTTGAATTTAAATCATGTCTCTCTGTCTAAAGAACTCGCTTTACTTCTGTGCCTCATCTGGAAAACAGGGATACAGTAGCACCTACCTCTCTGAGTTAACATGTGAACGCTTGGAGGAGGGCCTTTTCTTAGCAATTATGAGAAAGAGGATGGAGGCAAAGAAACTGTACATGAGGGATGGGCTGAATAACAGTTTAAAGTAAAAAGCAAAGTATAAGCATGTTACTTAAAAATAAAGTTAAATAAAATAACTATTGAAAAAGCATGCATCTAGGAACAGAAGTCAGGAGTATAGTGGCCTGGGGCAGGAGGCCTTTTGTTTGGATTTTAACTTGAACCATAAAGCATTTTATTTTCTATGGTAGAAATCTTTAAACTTAAGGAGAGGTTGACAGAATAGTATAATGAACCCATCAGCCAGCTTCAACCACTGTGAACTCCTGGCCACCTATACCAGCATTCCAAGCACTACTGGATTATTCTGAAGCAAGTCCCAAACCTTGTGTCATTTCAACCAGAAATGGCCTTATGTATGACTTTAGCATCTATAGTGGGAGCACTGCTCAGAACTCCCATCAAGAAAGAACTTGCTGGCCCTGGCCAGGTAGTTCAGTTGGTAAGAACTTCGGCCTGATACACCAAGGTTGTAGGTTTGATCCCTGGTTAGGGCACATATAAGAATCAACCAGTGAATGCATAAATAAGTGGAACAACAAATTGATGTTTCTCTCTCTCCTTCTCTCTCTCCCCCCTCCCTCCTCCTCCCTCCTTCCCTCTATTCCTATCTCTAAATCAATAAATAAAAATAAGAAAGAATGAACCTGCTGACCAGCTGCAAGGAATGAATACAGTTAGCTGATAACTTTTAGCTAGTGCTTTTGAGATCTGCCACAGTGTTTGATCAAGGCAAACTGTTTCCCTTACACCCTCCAGCCATTGACTAAGTATGGCAGCAGTTCTAGGGTCTGACAGTGTGGGACTGTATGGTCAGTCTCTGGACCATTGCTCACCATTGGGCTGGTCAAGATTTTGTCAGACTTGTACCACATACACATTAATGTTTTTCATGCCTCACCCACTCTTTCCTCTTTCAAAATGACAGACCAACATCATAATAAGGGCTTTTGCTACCTAGTCCTATTCTTTTCTCCCTAACTTCCATAGGCTCATCTTTATTTTGTCATCATTTCAGAGCATTCAACTGACAAAATAGCTAAAAGCATACTTTTTGTTAAATATATTCTGTTCATTGTATTATTACAGTTGTCCCATTTTTCCCCCTTCACTCCCCTCTACCCTGCACCC
>JAPYXV010000660.1:0-14923 GCA_028533065.1 Trachops cirrhosus | reverse complement strand
ACTACCTAATAAAAGCCTATTGAGGCGGCGGCTCAGGGCACTCTCCTTTGAGAGAGTGGCCAGGCCACTCGGAGGCACCCTCCCCTTGAGAGGGTAGCCATGCTGTCACTATTCCTCCACCGGACTCGGTAGTCCGTGTGTATGTTTCTCTCGCCACACGCGAGCCATCTACAACGTCTTCGGTCCACCGCTGGACGGTGGACTGCAACACTGGAGTGCCTGGGTTTGAATCCAGCACTGTTATTTCTAGCTGTATGGTCCTTGGAAAGTCTCATTTCCTACTAGTACCTACCTTATAGGGCCTTGCAGGGGATTCAATGAGGTAACACTTACAGAGTATTTAAATGATGTCCATCATGGGGTAAGTGTCACAATATACATGATTGCTGATTATTATTAACTATTGTGAGCTTTAGAAAGGAGAAGAACAGGATGCTGTAGAAGGGTATTATAGAAAAAAGTAAAATTCCACAAAGTTGGAGAATGAGTCACAAAATAAACTAGGGGAAAAAAGGATGATAGCTAGATTTACATATGTTCTTAGGGAATAATCTCCAAAATACATAATTAAGGATAAATAGCAGTGGAGCAGAACAATATGCACAGCATGACCCCATTTATGTAAAAAAATTAAAACTATTTATCTATCTATCTATCTACCTATCTATCTATGTGTTCCCTCATAAACTATTTTAAGCAGGATGCACTAAGACATTGTTAACAGTATTGCCTTGGGGGGATGGTCTAAGAAATTGTAATGGCAAGAAGACTTCATTTTGGACTGTTTGAAATTTATGAGTATTTACTTCTTAGGTTAAAAAAAGAAATAAACTAGAAAAATGACCAGGTAAGAAGATATATGTCTTTATGATCTTCAGGCTAAAACACAAATAATAAAGCTAGGGCTAGTCTCAAGTTTCAGGTGGTGGAGCCACGCTCCCCGGTCTCTCTGGCAGTGGAGAAACAGCCTCCTTCCACATAGGAATCTCGGATCTAATCATCAGTCCATAGATTATTCCTGAGGCACAGCTTTCCCCCTGATTCTCACATGTTTCTCAGGCTACCCTCTGACCTCCCAGATTCTTTTCTCTTATCACACTATTCCACACCGCCCACCTTAACCTGATTTTATTGTCTCTGTTCCTTTCTAGTCTAAAACAGACAGAGACAGTACACTTTGAACCTCAGACTACTTTAGGCAGGAAGCAGGCTAGAGAATATTTCTCAGGTGCAAACAATAAGCTATTTCTTATGGAAAAGAGACCCAGAAGGCAGAATCCAGAGCCCAATGGGTGGAGCCAGGAGCAATCTCGGGCCCTAGTTAAGAAGCTGACAACTCATGCCAGGCTGGATTTCAGAACTGCTGTGGGCCACTGATTGCTGTTTGCCTTGCTTTCCCTTGATTTTTGGACAGGAGTGTCTGCCTGGTGATTCTAGCGGTGTTTCGCCGTGGCATGTAGGGTGTATAGTTTGTTGGATATGTTAGAGGCAAGTCATTCATCATAATCTGTGATAGTTAGCTCACAGGTCTTTAAAGCAACAGGAATTAATCTGACATGACACTTGAGGAGCTTCATCAAAACCTGGGTCTGGCGTGGGTGACTAGGTACTGGGTGGACCTTGAGCCTAAGTCTAATACTGTAATTGGATGAAATTGGCTCTTATGAGTCACAGGAATGTAAATAATATATGTCCAGACTGTAGAATGTGGAAACCAAAACGAAATGACTGCAAATTCTTTGACACTGCCCCCCCGGGAGGTGAGTCTACGTCTCCTTCTCAGTGGTGTGCTGGAGCTGGCCCACACCAGTTGTGAGAACCAACTGTGCACATCTTGTTCCAGCATCTTGTTCACTGATGTACTGTCGGTAGCTTCACATCAGCTGGAGTGAAAGTTTTTACACCACAGGAACTGGCAAATGCTAAAACCCAGGACTTTCTTTTCTCCCCTCCGGGAGAGCTGGTTGTTCAACACTCACCAGCACACCGTTGTTTGTGCTGAAACATTTCCAACCTGTCGGTAGGGGTGGGAATGAATCATTCACACAGCGTTTGCTTGGCTCCGGCCCATCCTCCTGATCCCATCCTCATTTTGAATGCTTTGGAAGGAGAAGCAGTAGGCATTACCTAAGTGGATTAAGTCATTCACCTGGGAGGGGAGACAATTCTCTAAATCGCACATTCACAGCTCGTACTTTGTGTGTGATGAGTTAACCCAGAAATTTGAAGAGTGTGGTCCAGGGTCCCCTTGTTGGTCCTCAAGGTCCAAACTTTCATAATAATAGTATATCTCCCTTTTTCATCCTCTTAAGAATGCAGAGTGGAGTTTTCTACTGTGCATTGGGAAGATCTGCATAGCTCAATAAAGTAATATTTTCCAAGTCACCAGTACATGATGTTCTAAAAGTATGCATCAGTAAGCGTTCCATTCAAAGTACATGGTACACTAATGCTTTTAGTGTAACAGAATCTGAAAAGTTGTAGATACGGTTTCAGATTTCTCAGTAGCCCTTGTTGAGTTTTAGTGTAATATTATATCAGTACTGTTGATTTTTGCTGTAATGTCAGAGAATAGTTATCTGAAAAAACTATTAAAATACATACACTTTTCTCTCTCCTCACACACCTCTGTGTGAGGCAAGGTTTTTTTCATATATTTCATACAAAACAACAGACCTCAACAAACTTAATGCAGACTCAATGCTATTTATGCTTAAATATAATGGATTTATTGTTATTTTTAAGCAAGTTGATAAGCATTTAAAATATTTCTTACTTTAAATTTCAAGTATGATAAAGTGATAGATATAATTCATATAAATAAAAGTTATTGGGGGACATCAGTTAGTTTTAAGAGCGTAAAAGGGTCTTGGAACTAAGGGCTAGGGAATCCCCGACTCACCCCAATGTCGCTGTCCACACAGGCACCCTCAGGTGGTGGTGGGAGGGGTGGGGGAAGGGCATCAGTGCCATCCCTGGATGTGCAGGAGGAGGGAAAGCGAGCAGCACTACAAAGAGGGTGACTGGGCTCTGAAGACGAATCTCAACTAAGTAGTCAGGAGTAAGATACAGGGTTTTAGGGAAGCCAAAGGACTTTTACAGATGGCTGAGGTGGGGGGCACCTACGCATTCCCACATTCAGTGCTCATTTTGCTGAGTCTGTGCTCTTGGGATGTCCATAGGGTGCCACACGTAGTTAGGTGGTTGGCAGGCAACTTTGATCATGGTGCTGGCAGACATTCTGAGAGTAATCCTGGGCATCCTGTCTTCAGTGGGGGAGTTCTGGTTCTCAGTTGGCTTCTCTTCAAACACAGGCCACTGTAGTCCTTACCAGCTGTGATGCTTTATAGATCCTCAAATGCCAAGTGTTGTAGTCACAGATTTAGTAAATCCTCTGTTCTCAGTACTATGTTTTGTGGGGATGTCAGCAATTTCTACCCACATGCTCATTGTTAATAGGGGCAGATTGGGAAGTTCAGCAGTTCAATGGCTGTTTAACTACTACTACCACTACTACTACTACTACTACTACTACTACTACTACTACTTAACATTATTTTTACTTTATTTTTTTTTCAGCAACCAAAATCTTTTCAATAACAAGGTACGACCTGGGGTTGGTTTTTGTAGCTGTGGCCCTTGGAGTATACATAGGGGTCAATGTGGCTGTGAGGGGTTCCTGGGGCCTGTATACCTCTGGCCCTTGTGAGGACCACAGTCCATGGCGGACTCCATGGTGAGTCCAGGGCCAGAGGGTCAAAGCTGAGGATCTTGCCCCCAGCCTTGAGGATGCGGATCCAGGCGTGGCTGCTTACATGAAGTGCAGACACCTTCAGTTTGGGCATCTGCTGGACACACACATTCTTGGTTATATTCCTTACAACCACAGAGGTTTGCCATACTAGTCAGGAAGATTCATCTTCGGATCATCCAGGAAAGGGATGGAGGACCGGTTGGTGGGACTCATGAACAATCTCTTCAGCACCACTTGGTTGAAGGTGAAATTGGTTTGTCTGGACAGAAACCTGCACAACTTGACCAACAGCCTTAGGTAGATGTCCTGTCTCTGCGGGTCCTGGTGCTGAGCCTTCGGGCTTTGTTGTGGTGGGTGTGGACTCCCATGGTGGTGCCTCCTATTCCATCAAGTCTGGAAGGAGTACTTAACATTTATTGAGCACATAATGTTTCCAAATATTGAATATAAGTCTTCCCTGCATGGGATACCAGAAGTTACCAGTGGGGTGAGGAAGAGACTGCCATCACAGTGAGTGAGCTGAGGGCTGGCTGGGTGGGGTGAGGGAGGGATAAAGTGGGAAAGTGCTTAGCAGTGACCCCCAGAGCTGTGGAGAATGCTCACGTATTTCTGCTTGGTCTTATTCAAATAAAAAAATAAAGCAAAACTGAGCCTAGCCCGAAGCAAGGATTTTCAACATGAAGCTGAGTTGAAAAGCCTTGTAGCTTGAAGATCACTGTGAAACATTCCTCTTTCTCTTCCACTTGGAGAAAAGTAGAGGACTACCCAGTGAATTTTCCCTGCCTCTCTCAGTTTCATTTCAATAAGAGGGAGGGGAGGGAAGGAGAGCCTCGTCTGGTAGCCACAGGTCATGTTCCATGTGACTGTGTCCTACTGAAAAATCACAGCTATTTTATTTTTTCCATTTCATTGGAATGTGGGACAGTCACTTCTCACTTGTGATCTGAAAACTACAGAAAGGTCTGCATGATCCAAAGTTTCTCCCCCAGACCTCCTGTAGTCCCTGCCACTCTCAACATTAGCAGGATTCCTTGGGGACCTTTGAGACCTGTGTTCATTTTAACTGACTGCATGACTTAGTCCCATGATTTGGTCCCTGTTCAGCTTCCTGCCCAGCACCCAGTGGCTGGCACCCAGTGGCACTGAGTTGCTTGACTCTAGGTTATTCGTAGCTAACAAATGCAGATTACTCTATCCAGCAAAGCTATCGTTTAGAATTGAAGGGCAGATAAAGTGCTTCCCAGACAAGGTTAAGTTAAAGGAGTTCATCATCACCAAGTCATTATTATACGAAATGTTAAAGGGAATTATTTAAGAAAAAGAAGATCAAAACTATGAACATTATAATGGCAATAAATTCCCAACTATCAACAATTGAATCTAAAAAACAAACTAAGCAAATAAGCAGAACAGAAAGAGAATCATAGATATGGAGATCATTTGAAGGGTTATCATTTGGGAGGGGGAAAGGCAGGAATGGGAGAAAAGGTACAGGGAATAAGAAGCATAATTGGTAGCCACAAAATAGACAGGGAGATGTTAAGAATAATATAGGAAATGGAGTAGCCAAAGAACTTACATGCCTGACCCATGGACATGAACTAAGGGGGAGATGGCTGAAGGGAATGGGTGATAAGGGATGGAGGGGGGAAAGATGGAAAATTTGGGACAATAGTAATAGCATAATCAATAAAGCATTTAAAAAAACAAATACTCATTAGATCTGAGTTGTCACACTATTCTAAAGAGCCCAAGGGGTCCCACGAAAGTGCCTTGGGGCCACTGTAGAGCCCAAGGAGGAACCAGGATGGGTGTCCCCAGGCCCGAAATTCAGTTATACCTGTTCTATACCACTTATGGGTTTTATAAGATGCTACATCCGTTTAGGTGTTCCTTTGAAGGGTCTTGAAAAAAGAAATTTGGGAAGCACTTTATAAGACTAAGAGAACTTGTGCAAATGAGAATCAGAAAGGGTCCAGTCAGTTGTTCTGTGGTAACCCACGGGACAGGAAGGAGTCTGTTCTTGTCACTAAGGGAACTCAAGGGGGGAAACAGCCAAGTAGGTTTTCATGCAGGTGAAAGGCCTAGTGGTTGAGACTCATCCCTCAGCTTGGCCTTTTTTTTTTAACTTTTCTTTTTTATTGTGAAATAAACACAAATGAAAAAGTGCAGAAAGCAAAATTGCATTGTTCCAAAACTGATCATGAAGTGAGCTGTGCTGTAGCCACCCCCCATGTGAAGAGAGAGAACACGACCTGTACTTCCAAGTGCCCTGGCCCTGCCCCGTGCGTCCCTCGGCCACTGTCCCCGGAGGAAGCGCTCTCCTCACTGTACCGTCGTCACTTCCTGGCTTGTCAGCTTAGCAGGCAAACCTAAACACTACGGGTTATTCTCTCCTGGTTTTGGACTTTATATTAATGCAATAACAAAATCTGGTTTCTTTTGCTAAATGTTATAATCTTCCTTTCTTCCTCTCAATCCCTATGTCCCAAGAAATACATTTTGTAAACCTTAGAAAAGATTGCAATAGCATTCCTACCATCTAAGACTGAATAATCAGAAAAAGTATTCAAATAACAGTGATTCTTAACAAATGTCTCCAGCTTGGAGGCAATTACAGTGGGTGGGTATTAAAATAAATGCAGCAGCACCATAATTAGTATTTACGAAAGAATGTTCATGGGAAGAACTTTCTATTTTAACTTCACAGATGCTAACAATTCTTTAGAAGCAGGTATATGACAAACAGAAGTATCTGCTGCTTCTTCATCTTTCTTTTTTTTTCTTCTTCTGAAATCTCCTCGGTAAGGACACAAAGGGACATATATTATTTGAGGGTCGCCCAGAAAGACAGGGGCAACTGGGAATGCAAGCAGCCCCCCTGACTTGGGTCTGGCCTTCTGCCCCCATGGCCCCCACCTCTTTCTGGTGGTGAATGTTGAGAGATGGTGATGGATGGTTAGTCACAAATAGTTTTCAATTTACCAAAGTGCACCCGGCTTTCTCTGAACCTCTTTGAAATGCTTTTAGAGAAATACGGAGAATGGAATTCAACAACAATTCTCCACAGCTGCAGTCAGAATACAGCGACCTCAGGAGCAGCTGGGGGCAGTTGTTTTCATGTTTTGTACTCTCTCCTTAAAAGCTCTTTTCAGAAGGTTCTGGAAGATCCTGTGGCATCCGTATTCTCAGAGACTGAGTTGGAGGCAGCCCCTTAGGTTCTAGGCCTTCATCCCCAATTTGGCAGATGTGTGTCTCCATGTCTCACCAGCCGTGTCTCGGAAGCACCCTGACTGTGCTTTCTCACCTCCCACACCAGCAGCCCACACTTAGGAGCATTTCCCCCCCAGGGGCAGCTCTGCTTAGTGAGGGGGACTCTCATGGAGAAGTCAGATGCCAGCCAGGGTTCTGGTGTCAGCTGAAGCTTGAATCAGCTCTGTGACCTTGTCTCAACGTCTTCTCTCTTTTGGCTCTTAGTTTCCACATCTGTAAAATCAGGAGGTGGGACAGAAGAGCTTAGAAGGCTCTTTCTGTAGGTAGTTAGAAAAGTAGTTTCAAGGCAAGGACTTGCTTACAGCGTAAGGTAGAGACACTTGCTTTGGCAGGGCTGTTTTTACACAGAGACACAATAGTAGACAGAGTAAGTAAACTCTTGCGAGGCAAGCTTTAATAGATGATGAAGGACCCTGTTATAAAACCAAGGAAAATATAACATCCGCACCCCCGATAAAAGTTTCTCTCACAACAAGTAAACAATTCTTCCTTCTCCAGCTAATCATTACAATGCCTGCCATGTGGCCGATAGTTTCTTCCTTTTTTATTTGCATATTTTGTGATTTTCTAGAGTCTATTACAAAAAGATGCAAATATCCCTAATATAAGAAATAAATACTGCTGTTTGGAGTTAGTGGCTTGACAAGGGACTGCGGTGTCAGCATTGTCCACAGCTGCGTGCTTGTGATGCAACTCAAGGCATTTTCCACCATGAAAAGCTGTCTTCTGTACCAGCTCTTCTCAAACTTCAGTGACCCAGTGAATCACGGGGAGGGTCTTGTAAAATGCAGATTCCGATTTGGTAAGTCTGCGAGGGACCTGACAACCTGCATTTCTAATCAGCTCCCGGGTGAAGCTGATGCTCCTGGTCCTCAGGCACATCTAGAGGCGCAAGTCCATAGCACACGAGGCCGTCTCCTGAACACAGCTCATTGGACAGCCGGGGCTGGGCACCTGATTCCATGCCAGCCAACCTGTAAGCTGACCTCTGATCAAAGAGGGATGGTGAGCCAATCAGGGAACTAAATAAAAGAGATGGGCAGTTGTTTCAGGAGCAGAGACAGAAAAATCTAAAGAGACCCAGAGATGCACAGAGAGGGCCTGACTCATTTTAATGACAGAATATGAGAGAAGGACTCTATGAAGATGCTCTTCTAAGAGTATGAGCTACCAGTCTGGATCCTGAGTGCTTTAGAGACTTTCTGACTCCTGTCTTCTCCATGAATGCTGGATTCTACCTTCTATTTATCCCTTTAGGCCTGGCTGCTGAGATTTTTTCAAGGTTCCTGAGGTAACTGGGGTAACAAGTACCAGAGAGTCCTATTGAATCCTGAAGACCCCAGGTTGAAAGGAAATATGTTGAGTTTGAGTGGGATGCATACCTTAGCAGGGTCTTTCAGTGAGCACCATGGACTGCTGTTGGCATTGCCTTGGAGAGCTGAGGACAGAAGCTTGTGGGGTGAGAGGAGGAGCAGAGGCATGGACTGGCTGCCAGTGGAATCCCATTCGTTTCTCAGAGGCAAAGGCTGCTGGGTCCTCCGCATAGCAGGTCGCTGGGAACCATGGTTGCTTTCACTGTGGCAGATACTGGCAGCCCCTGCTCTCCTTCCTTGTTCCCAGCCATCTCTATATGTCTCAGCTTGGCCTGTCACTGGATGGGGTCAAACTGAAATGCACCCTTTGTGCAGTGTTCCAACAGGCAAGGGAAGCTGGTTGCTTTTCCCACTCCCCCTTTCCTGGTGAGGGGAACATGTAGCTGGAAGTTCCCTCCTGGCTCTGAGCAAGGCCAGCGTGGGGGATGGGAAGGTGCAGGCTTAATGAAGCTGTTCTTCCCCCAATCCGAGGGCAGTTATTCTCAGGTTCCCCTCCCACCCCAACTGTGTTGCTCAGTTTCATTACATGGGCTCCTGAGCTCTGCCAGAGCTTTTGTGTTCATGGATGGCTCTCTAATGGTTGATCTTTGTTCAGCCACAGAGGCCGGGTCTCCCATTTGTCGTCTTGGTGAGGGCACTCCTAGCTTCCATACTCTGATCCTCACAACCCCTGGGGAGGGAGTCAGAGAACAGTGAAGGAGGGGGGAAAACCTCAGCTCTGATCTCCTGGTGGCCAATTCCATGTGACCTTGGCTCAGCGTTTTTCCTGTGTTGTGTGCTGCAGCTGCCCATGTAAAGTGGGGTAGTGATGCCTTTTCTTTCTAAAGGCAGGAGGGCCAGGTGTGTGGCTTCTCTTTGGGGCATAGAGCAGAACTCTCTACGAGTCCCTCTCCGGTCTGAATAAAAATTTTAGAAACTTTAAGCACTAAAAAAAATTGTGTCCCCTTCCCATATGTAATTTAGAATGAAACTAATACTAAGCTCTACAACTCATAAAAAGAAATCTAACAGAATTCTTACTATGTTTGTTTTTTTTTCACTTTTTTAAGAATCAGTTTTCATCGAACTCTTTTGGTCATACATTTTTCACAGTCCTTGGTGTTGCAGGTGGCTTAAGCAAGTGCCCAGAGGCCAAATGGGCCATCTCGCCTCAGCACATGGTCAGGTGCTACAGTGAGGTCTGCAGGAAGTCCCTTTTTCCACCGACAATGCCCCAGCCCTGAACTGGCCAGGGAATGGGCCTGATTGGTGCTCAGGACTGTCTCCTGCCATTTTCTTAATAACAGGCAAGAAGCCAACAGGACCCCTTGCTCCCCCATTCACCCCTCCTTAACTCGGGGTGGAGGGCAGTGTGATCTTGTGGAAAGAGCAGCAGCTTGGAGACTGCAGACCTGGACTTCGACCTTGGCTCTATCCATTTCTATCTGAGGGAACTGCATGCGTGTCTTCACCTTTCCTTACTGGTTAAATGGTGTTGCCTCAGACTTCAGTAGACTGCGAGGATTACTCAGTAAAATACATGAGGGCAAGCTGCCTGGTCATCCAGTTTAACCATACGTCCTTGGTGACTACACACTGCCTGGCATGTACTGGGGGCTCAATAAATATTCATTACGTACATCGTTTCTTGTAGTCCTTAGGGTCATAATTGTCACTGAGAAGGTAGATATTGTGTAGAATGTTCTTGATTGCTTGCCAATGAGTTAGTAGGCTATCAGTGGGTGGAAGGCCTTCTTCTCCAAGGTGGCTAGGGTGTTGTCAGTGGACAGTGGTCTGAGGGGATGGTCCCTTGGCAAATTTTGTCTGGAGGAATTTGACCTTATGGCATTGAATCTGAACTTGTGCTCAAAGCATTTTATACTTATGCTTGTAGATATTTAAAAAGCTATTTATTGATCGATTTACTGCAGACTCACAGACGACGATAATGTTGAATAGGGGTTTCCTAGCAAGGCACTAGGGTGATACGCATGATAAGAGTATGGCCTCCTGTGGAAAGAGATCCACGAAGTCCTGGCATTTGTTTTGTTTTCTTTTTATCCAGTTGTGGAGCGGTGGCGATGTTCTCGCAACATGTTTATGTTGTAAGAGAGTGAGAGCTGTTTTGCGGGTCCTGTTTTCTACGTTCTACGTCTTCCCCCCACTCAGAGGTGGGGAGGGCACAGAGCCCGAGTAGAAAGGGGGTGGTTGGGACAGACAGGTATAGAATGGACCCCTCTTGGAAACCAACTGCCGTACTGTCATATTTGGTTTTGTGGGCTGAAGTTTCTGGGTGATATGTACTCACCTGGGAGTGAGGAGGAGAATTCTAACACCTCAGGGACAGCAGTTGTGCCGGCCATCCACCCTAAGCCATTTAAAACAGTCTTCAAAGTCATTAACATGAGCTGCTTCCTGGAGAAGTGTTATGTTTCAGGGAAGCTGTAGGGCTCCAGGCTTTCAGGGGATATCTTGTGGTTCGGTGTTTAACTGGGGCATCTTCAGAGGGAAAGAGAAGGAATATTTTTTAACTTAAATATGTTTATTGATTTTAGAGAGAGAGAGGAAGGTAGAGAAAGAGAAACACCAATCGGTTGCCTCCCAACCGGAGATCAAACCAACAGCCTAGCTATGTGCTGTGACCGGGAATAGAGCTACCCACAGTTTGCTGTAGGGGATGACGTTCCAACTGACTGAGCCACACCGCCAGGGCCAGGGAAGGAAGACATGGTGTTGGTGTTTAAGAATTTGACATTTATTTTGCTGCTGAGATGACTGGGCTGCACTCTCTGTTCCTGTCAGCCTCCCTCACAGCTCAGGGTACTGCCTCTTCCCTCTGAAGAGCCCAAGAGCCAAGGATACCTGGCCAGGCCCTGGTTGTTTGGCTTGGCAGTGCTTCTGGTTTGTCTGTTTACCTCGTCTGTGACCTGTAGGTGAGTAACTGGTTACCCAAAGACTTGATTTTGAAGGAAAATGAGCAACGGAACCAGTCTCTTGATATTAAGGAGAACCTGGGTGCATGGCCAGAGGAGATCTAAAAAATGAAACCAAAGTAAGAGATAGAAGGTGTGTGGTTGCAAGGCTCTGGAGATAGATACCAGTTATCACTCAGGTTGTGTGGAGAACTTTGCAGTAAACACACAGAAATTAATCAGCTGCTCTTCACTGGAAGTTGGGAGCTTATACAGGATAATGCATTCTCTAGTCTATCATTTGTCTAACAGATTTTGCTACTGTCAGAGTGGTCAACATTTTTGCTGGAATAAAATCACTGATGTATACTGGGAAGATTTTATTTTCTTGCCAGAATGAGTAAAAGCCCTAAAATTGACTGACATTAGCATTTCAAAGTGAACTTGAATTTCAGAGTCTGTCAAAACCATACTGACCTTGGTTTCCTGATTATCATACAAGATTTTGGTGTTTCAGTAAGCACTGCTCACTCAATTCCACCTACCTCAGATAGTTTTTGCTCAGCCATATGTCAGTGATTTGGTTTGTGGTTAGTTCTTAAAGAGAACTAGAAGTAGAACCCCTTTTTTATCAATTATTGATAAATTAGCCAGTAACATCTCCCATGCTTCCCTGCCCACCTTTACTCCCTTGAAAAATAAGAATGGGGATCTTTTGAAAATGGCCCCATCCGGTTTCTAAATTCTTGGAATGATTTGCATTCCTTGTTGTTTCCATTTGCCAGAATGCACAGGAGAAAAGGCCCCCACTTCTACTTTGGAAAATGTTACAACCTCAGTTGCTGTTCTGAACACTCCTTCCAAGCACAGAATAATTATTAGCTTTTAGAGGCTCTGCTCTTTTTTTTTTTCCATTTTAGTTTAAGATGTTGGTTCCTCCAGCTACAGAAATAAAGTCAGGAAAGATACAGGGATGCTAAGATGTTTCTATTTTCTTCTTTCCTGGGTGGGTTGTCTTGAAAGGTGTCAGCATCAATTGGTGGCTACCATCCCATGGCATTTAATTATACTTGACATTTAATCCATCATGATATAAAAAAAGAAAACAGAGTCCGTCCCCTCCTCCTCCTCTTCCAAGAGAAACAATGTAATAATTAAGATGGTAACTACAGTCTAAGAATAATGAAAAACCACATAAAGACTACTAGCATCCTATTCTCTTAGAACATTAACAGGAAACAAGTTCTCCAGTTATCTTCTTCTACTTCATTTTTTTATCTATCCAGGCAGTCATGAGTCATCATCCTGTGTAAATGAATAATAGTTCAATTTAAATCAGCCAATATTGTTGGGAGGTCATTTGTCACCTCATGGATCGCATTCACAGACGAGTCATGTGGAACCACAAAACTTTCTTCTTGTGCACTGGAGCTGGAAACTCATTGAGTTCGGAGGCCTTAACTGTGTTCAGAGACCAAATCCTGCATTGTTCCAAGTGTAGGGGTGAGGGGAAGAGATGGGCTGGGGTGAGGTGGGGAATCTGAGAGCCGCCCAAGAGGCTTTGGGCTTTTGCACTTGTCATTTTAGGATGTAGGACCTGGACTTGGATTTGCCTGGTAGTCTGTTGATAGTTGTTCTCGTGCACTCAAGCGCTTGTGTGTGTGTGTGTGTGTGTGTGTGTGTGTGAGAGAGAGAGAGAGAGAGAGAGAGAGAGAGAGAGAGAGAGAGAGAGAGAGAGAGGGATAGACAGACAGACAGAGAGACACAGAGACACAGAGACAGAGGCAGAGACCCGGTCTGAAAGCATAACTTTTCAATAAGAACAACCCTAAAGGAGAGGAAATGGACTTTTTTTGCAGGCTAACTATAGAAATTGGATTCATACTGTTAAGATTAACGATTGAAGGAAAAGGAAAACTCCAGCAACGCTCCTCAGCCAGCACGTTCACATGATAAATTGCATTAAGGCACTGAAAGAAACAACAGCTGCAGTTAATGAAAAGCCAAATTTATCTAAATTTCTCCAGTTGATCAGTCAAAATCATCAGTGTGGCTCTCACTCTATAATCACTTTTTTTTTTTTGTAGTGAGGAGAGGGAGGACAAAGGGAGAAGCTAGGTTTTAATTTTTCAAGGTATGCAGAGTCTCTAAGAGCTAATCTACGAGTACTTGTGGAGAATCTTTTTTCCTTGATATTGATATAAAAACCCTCTAGTTTTGTTGTTTTATTTTTCACCCTCCTTAGGAGAACATGGCTGGAGACAGGAAATCCAGGAGGAGGATTGTGATGATAATTACACAAACCTGAGAAGCTTTCCAAACCACGGTTATGTCCATTGAGATGTTTCATTATTGCAACACCTGTGAAAGAAAATTGGTATTGTCTCTGGCTATTTTAAGGAGAAGACCACTGAGGTTTGGGAGAGTCACGTGACTTGCCCAAGATCAGCTAATAAGCTTTTCTTGAGATGTGGACAGAAGAAGGCGTCTATGCTCCTCTCCAAATGCTTTACTGGAAAATAAAACAAATGACCTGCACCTCTCATGCCTACATGGTGAAAGCAAGAGTATCCTGTTGCAGACACCTCCCAGAGAAGCTGCCATCAAAGGCTGCTCGGGGGCCAGCTTCCCTGCAGCACAGAGCCCTGCTCAGGGCCGGCGTGTGGCATGGCATTCCATTAGAACTTACGCACCATATGTTCGTGTGCTGGTGTTCAATGGAACCTGAGGGAGGGCATAATGGATCTCTGTTACTAAACTGTGTGGAAGGCTTCCAGAGATTTAATAGCCTACCTCGAGGTGATAGATAGAGAGGGGCTCTTATAGTCCTTGTGTAATCAGGGAACCTTGGTGCTCTCAGTGCACCCCACTCTTCTCATACACTCTTCTGGAAAAGTCTGTACATCTGGCACTCCTGGAGTCATTTCAAAAATGAAGATCAGGCAGTTGGGGTGGGGGTGTCTTTTTCTCATCTTCCCCCAGAGAAGATCTTTGGGATGAGATTGCACCGATAGCTGGAAATTTTGAGAAGGAGGTAGGTTAGGCGAGTTCAGAGGAGAGTGAAGGCATTCCAGTGACTTGGGTTCCCCAGCCTTTAGCTATGCCGGTGTGATTATTGTACGGAGGCCATTGCTGGGAGGGTCACTGTGGGTGAAGGTTGGTGGCCTGTGGGAGCGTCGCTATGCACAATGCCTGCAACCCAAGGTTAACGCCTGCTGGTACCGCTGAAGGGTGAGGCTGCTGAATGGCCATGAAATTTTATTCCTTCCGGTAATTTTCTCACTGATGTGCTTTTAATTCATATGTCGTGGAAGAAGGCTGGAGGGTATTCAGTGCAGGAGACGGCAGAAATAGAACCACAGTAGAACTTTGTTGGTATGTCTGCCAGAGGACTGTAGTGCTTGGAAAAGTGACTCTCGAGGAGACTGAGCCTCTGAGCTCAGAAAGAGTGGAAACCACTCTACTTCTTAAATGGTTTCAAAGTCTAGAGGGAGGTAAGACGTTGGCATGCAGTGTGGAATTTATCATTTCTTTCTCAACCCTGTGGCTCTCTACCATCCATTCTCTATTCCCACTTTTTTAAAGCCAACATTTCTTATTCCTGTCCCATTTACCTTATTCTTTTTGACGAC